>JAESUZ010004180.1:0-28740 GCA_017311185.1 Proteles cristata cristata
TGGCGCAGAGACGACAGACCAGGGTCCCTCAACCCCCTCCGGTCCGCCTGCCCTCCTCCAGGCCTCCTCCCTGTCCCCCCATTCCGCCCCCGTCCCCCTCCAGACCCCTTTCCAGTCCCCTCCAGGCCCTGCCTCCGGATCGCCCCCTCCGCTGGGGGGGGGACCTGTCCCCTCCCCTTCCCCTCCCGGGTCCCTCCGCGTCCCCTCCGGGCCCCCGCTCGCCCCCTGATCCCCCTCCCCGCCCCACTCCGGGCCGGAGCCCCGAGCCTGCCACCGCCCCCTTCCGGTCCGCGCGGGGCGGGCTGGGGCTGCGGGCGGGAACGGGGCGCGGCCCTGCCGGGAAGGGGGCGGCGCCGGAAGCGGCGTCGGGCTCCCCGAGCGGGGGGAGGGCCCGGGGCGCGGCCCTCCCCCCTTCCCGGAGCCTGGGGGACGGGGGCGGTGACGCTGACGGGAAAGCCCGAGGCTTGGGGACGTAGGTGCGGCGCGTGCGCGGTCGGCCGCGACCTTCTGGGAAGCGCCGGGCGACAGGTGGCCGCGGGCGGGGCGCTCGTGCCCCTGGTGACGTCATTGCGGGGGGTGTTCCCGCGGGAAACGGGCCCCCGGAAGCAGGCCCGGCAACGCGATGCAAGTTCGGGGGAGGCGGGGGCGCCCGGCCACCTCCGCGTCCCCGCGGGGAAGGATGTGGCCCCGGGGACCGCCTGCGCCCCCAGGACAGCCCCCACCCCGATGTCCGGCTGGGGGCGCCTCCAGCGCGGGAGACGGACCCCTCGCACCGAGACCCTGGATCCCCCGGCCCGCCGTGCTCTCCAGCCACGGAGGGGGCCCCCCCCAGCCGCACGTGCCCTCCAGGACATGGGGCTCTGTCTCCGGAGGGCGGGGGTCTCCGCAGGGCCGGAGCCCCTACAGCCTGCTGGGGCACAGCTCCTCCATCCCTCCCGGGCGCGCCCCTAGCCCTAGCCTAACCCGGGGCACACCGCACCCCTCGGCGGGCTCAGGGGCCGCGCGGCAGTGGCGTTGGGTCTGACCTTTCCCCTCAGGCAGATGGAGCAGCGGCGCCTTCCCCTCCGTCCTCGTCTCTGGCTGTGGCCCGAAGGCCCAGCTGCCCCCACCCAGTGCTCAGACACCTACTGGTGATGACAGAGGGGGACCACCTGCAAAGCCAGGCAGGACCCCGTGTCAACTCTAGTCTCAGACTAGAATCCGGCTGTGCCCCTGAGCGCACACAGGTCAGGGGTGAGGGCTTGAGGTGCCCTGTGTGACCCCACAAGCCCTTGCTCACCCCACCATCAGCATGTCCCTGGTTAGGGTGAAGGGAGGCTGGTAAATGGCCCGGAGGGCAGTGCTGGGGGGTGGGCACGAGCCAGGGACCCCCCGGGCCTGCTCTCCCAGGTGAGCGCGGGCCCTGGCTCAGCTGCAGGCCACAGAACAGTGGCCCTTGTGCGGCCGCCTGGGTGGGGGCTGGGGTACCAGCCCCGCGTGTCTCTGCTGGAGAATGGCATCCGCCCCCCTCCCCACCCCAGGCGCATTGTCCATTCACCCTCCACCCTTGCTATTAATAGCTCCTCCCCTGAAGCCAAGCTATAAATAGCCCCCCAGCCCCTCACACAGGCCCCTTCAGCGCTGGGCACAGTCACCCACACACCAGCCCGCGCAGGGCCGTGCACACCCGGGCACCGAGCCCATGCCTGCTCTGCTCTCAGCCAGGCGCACAGAGGGGCGCGCACACTGCCCCAGCCGCTGTCCGCTCAGACCGTCCCTACACCCCCAGGTCCTCCCACGCCTGAGCTGGCGCGTTGAGCTGTCGTCCACTCTGGAGGCCATGCGGCCAAGCGGCCTGGAGCAGGCGTTCGGGCCCCTCGTCCTCCGCCTGGCCTGGCCTCCCTTCCCTGAACGCAGGCCTCCTCAGTCTACCCCTGTGTCCCACTCAGAGGCCCTCTCAGACTCTCAAGCTTTTCATCTGTGGGGCAGGCGCGTAGCGTCCACCGGCTGCACCTTCAGGGGCAGCAGCTCAGCCGGCACCGCGGCCCCAGCCAGCCGGGGGGGTGGGGGGGCCTCGGGGCTCCTGCTCCCTCCGGAGAACACCCGCTTCCTGCGCGGACTCAGCCCTGGGCCTCTGCTCCAGGTGCTGCTGGGTCGGGCCCTGGGGGCCCTGGGGGTCCCAAGCCCAGCACAGCCCCCACCCGCTCGGACGCCCCGGCTCTGGTGGACCGAGCCTCCCGCCCGTCCCATGGGCCGGGCACCAGGGAATCCCTGTCCCCTGCCTCCTCCCGGGGCCTTGTCTCAGGTAAGTGTGACCCCTGGACAGTCTCCCCGGAGGGCCGTGTGGCTGGTGGTACCCAGGGCCAGGATGGGGGGCTTGGAGCCCGCTGCTATTGTGCCGAAAGGAGAAAAGGAAAACAACTCTGTTTACGGAAAAGGCGCGTCCGCTGCCACTGGCCAGCGGCCTTCCTGGGGGGACAGAGGCCCTTTGTTGGGAAAACAGGAAGAGAGGATTTCCAGGACCCATCGAGCCACCCGCCGGCCGGCCGCCCCAGCTTCCTCTGATTCTCAGCAGCTTCTGTGACTACCAGCTGCCTGTCTGTCTGTCCCCTTGTCAGTAAGTCCCTCTGATCACAGGACCCAGGCCTCCAGCTTTGGGATAAACCTGCAGCCAGTGCTGAGTCCCACAGTGGGGGGCGGGGGTGTCACCTGGAGGCTGGTGTCTCCTGCCCCCTGGCCACACAGGGACAAGCACCCGGCAGGTGCCCAGTGGGTGCCCAGCTTCAGGCCGCGCTGGGAGCACAGCAGCCCCCCCTCCCCCACCGGAGTCCCGGAGTCTTTCGGAAAGACACCGGGGAGCAGGCAGGAAAGCCAGGTGTGGGGAGGGGTCTCTGTCGGTCCATCAGCCAGGGGAGGCTGGCCTTGGACTTGGGGCCCAGGCAGCACGGAGCCCTGCATTGTCAGGCGCCAGGGGACAGGGATGCGGTCGGGGGCTGAGGGGCCCCTGCCCTTCTCCCCTAGCGCCCAGGGCACCAGCGCCTCGGGGCCAGTGGGCCTCCCACCCCCGCTGCACGCCCAGCCCGCCGCTCGCTCGCTGCTCACCAGCCGGACCCGCCGCGGCGTGGCCGCGTGTGCACGTGGGGGTGCTCACACGCATCCGCACGCACGCGCAGTCACGCGTGCACAGCCCTGGCTGTCGGCACAGCCGCCCCGTCGCCGGGCCGGGAGAGCCGGCTGAGTGTGTGCCCGAGCTGGTGTGAGGGGCTGCGGGGGGAGACGGGCGCGGGCGTGGGCAGCACTTGGCTTCTGCCCTGCAGGCCCCTCTGCCGCGCACAACCCGGGGCTGCGGGTTTCGGGGGCGGGTGCGGTGAGCAGCGTGGAGGGCCTGAGGGAGCGGGCAGGGGAGCGCCCCGAGCGCGGGGCGGGGCGCTCGGTGTGGGGTGCCGCCCGTGCTCCGGGCGCACCATCCTTTGGTTCCGGCATCTAGGCCTTCTGACGCGGTCACGGCCACCACCGCCTCGGCCGACCACGTGGCTGCCCGTGTCTGAGAAAGTAAGAGGGCACCAGGGGCCTGCCTCAGGCGACTGTTTCAGGGACGCCCTGTCCAGAGCCAGGGAACCCGTCTGTCTGTCCCTCCGACCTGTCCAGCCCTGGGCAGCGCTGCGCACCCTCAGACTCACCAGGGATTTTGTTAATGGCGAATAAATGAATAAATGCACTTATCTGTCCAGCCTCTGCCCCACCTCCCTGCGGCCTGGTGTGGGCCTGGCTCACAGTTGCCTCTCAGGGAAGAACTACTTACCGAGTCACAGAGGAGTGAACGAATGAGAGGGTGAGTGAACGAATGAGGGGAGGAGGGAATGAGTGAGGGAAGAGCACACGCGAAACCACGAGTGGGCGGGTCAAGGGCAGCATGAACAGAGGAAGGGACAGGTGGCCGTGGAAGGAGGCAGGCGGATGGGCCGCCCAACACGGCGTCTACTCACTGCTGACCTCGTACATTCGGAGTCTGTCTGAGCTCCCAGCAAACAGGAGAAATGGCCCAAAATGCTGTGCATGAAGCTTCTAGAAGCCAGTGGCAGTGCCGAGGCATCTGGATGGCTGAGGCCACCTCCTGCCTGCTGGGGACACAAAGCCACAGCTGTTCCCTGCCACAGCGGGCCCCGTGCCAGGTGGTCGTCAGATGGTCCGGCTGGGCTCTGGAGTGCGTGGGGTAGCCCCCGGATTGTGGTGGGGGCCCCATCGTCTCCCATGAGGGGCCCCCAGACCTGGAGCCAGCCTCATCCACACCTGAGCTGTCACAGCAAGAGGCAGGGTAGGGAGGGGGCTGCCCCGAAGTGGGGGCCTGGGCTCGTGCCGCGCACCCAGGCACAGGTCAAGGGGTGGCCCCCAGGGACTAGGAGGCCAGTGCCTCGTCCCTTGGGGGGGTGCAGGGCAGGGGAAGCTCGTGAACAACCTCAGGAGTTTTGAACACCACCCCTGAAAGTCACTTTCCCCCAAAATCACCTCAGGTATTTATCCCCAAGCCTCTGGACGCAGGGTGGAGCCCCTGAAGCAGCCGCTGCCTGCGGGGGCTGGTGGGTGGTGGGGACCATGTCTCTGGAGGGGTCTGTGGCCGCAGCCACCCCGGCTCTCAAGGATGCTCCTGTCTGTGATTCTCGGGCCCCCAGTGCTGCAGGTCTCCAGGAAGGGACCCACAGTCATGTCAAGAAGGGAGGGGTCCTCTGTTAATGAGGATCCCTGCCCCTGGGGTACCCACTGGGGACCCCTCCCTGATGCAAGCTTTCATCTCAGATGGGTTTGGCCTCGGTGGTCATGTCCATCCATGGCCGTGCTCGAGTGTGGCTGGAAGCAGCCTCCCTCGCGCTGGCCAGGGCCAGCCACCCCAACAAGGTGTCACTCTGCTCTCCCACCGCCCATGGGGGCTCAGCCTGTGCCCCTCATAGGTCTTCCTGGAGAGACTGGGTCTCATGGATGCCAGGACCTCTGACCGGAGAGCCCAGAGCTCTGGGGCCAGGAGTGCAGAGTCCCCACAAAGTCTTGGCAGTGATCACCGCTGCTCCCGTCCCCTGGTCCTTGGGCACCACGCCACCCGGGTCCCACCGGGGCTGTCTGGCTGTGCTCCGGAGCCCAGGCCTGCGCTGTGACCCTCCCATCATAAGGACAGGATGACGTTCTGAAGGTTCCAGATGGTGGAGCCTCGTTACACAAATGCAGGAGATAACGTGCGTGGCCCCGGGGCAGAGTGGGAAAGCATACGGCCTGTTCTGTGTGAAGCCGTTTCTGGTCCTCTCTCTCGTCTGGGATGGGAAGTGCATTCACCAAACCGCCCGCCGCGCGCTGTCCCGGCCACAGCACTGCACTCCCGGCAGCTCTGCGGCTGAGCCTGTGGCCGCGCGCCCTCCGCCGGGGCGTACTGGCTCTGCAGGGGCCGCCCCGGGGGGCCAGGCAGTGTGGACACGGCGGGGGGGGGGGTGCCGTGGCCTCCACCGTGGTGCTCCCGACCTGCAGGTACCCACGCCAGTGCGGCCGCATCTCTCCGGGGACCAGCTGTGCAGCGGAGCCGGGGCCCCTGGAGCGGCCGTACCCCCAGCCGGAGGGCCAGGCTGTCTGGCACCATGCTGCTCGGGCACCGGCAGGGAGCTGCTGGGGGTCTCGGCTGCAGGCAGTGCCCACACAGCAAGGAGGCCTCGGGGAAGACTAAGGACGGAGCCATGCGGGGGCAGGACTTCGGTCGTCCCAGGCCCTCTGGCTACTCCGCAGGGGGGAGGGCGGAGGTCAGGGAGGAGGGGCTGTGGGGTCATCCCCATGAGGGTGGGCGGCGGCAAGCACTGGGCGGATTCTGCATCCCGCCTCCTGGTTTTGTGTATTGAGCTGTGGCCTCCCCTCCAGCGTGGGCCTGGTGGCTGACTCGGAAAGGCTGTGCTGGAAGCCGCCCCACAGAGAGGCCCACGGGCCGCAGAGCTGCGGGAAGTCCCGCCAGTGAGGACCCGAGTCTGCACCCGCTTGAGTCAGCTTGGACGCAACCACCCTGCCTCGGTTTGCCCTACGGATGAGACCGCAGCCCCGCCACACCTGGACTCCAGACCACAGAAATCAGGAGACCACAAAACGGGGCTGGAGGAAGCCAGTAGAGCTTGGAGTAATTTGCTCCCTCTATCAAAGCCCCCCCAAAGGTGGAGCCTGCTGTGGGCCTGAGCTCAGGAGGGGAGGGGGGCAGCCAAGGGGGCCCACCCCTCCAGGAGGTTGATGGTTAAGTCTCACGGCTGTGGGGGAGGGGAAGTCCAGAGAGTCTTGTAAGGATAAGAGATGATGCCCCAAATGTGCCTTTTGGACATGGCCTCGGGGAAAGCTGGCGATGGGCATGGCCTCGGGGAAAGCTGGCGATGGGCTAGGGGAGCTCTGAGGGGCCCCTGGGCAGGTGGGGCCTCTAGGAGACAGGTGTGACAGGGCAGGCAGGAGGGGGGAGAACACAGGGAGGGACGGAGAGCAGATGGGGTAGGCCCCTGGGTGGGTGCCCCCTGCTGCCCCGATCAGGAGCGAGTGGCCCCAAGAGGGGCTGAGGGGAGAGAGGGTCAGTGGTGGCTGGGGATCTCAGCGGGGTGCAGAGGGCAGCGAGGGCAGTGAAAACCTGGGGGACCCACAAACCACCCCGGGATGCCCCCCAGGACGGCCCCATCCCCACAACGCGTGCCCCAGGTGCAAGTCTGGATGTGGAGCAGTGGCAGCTCACGCTGCTGACGGTGTGGCCTCCACGAAGGCCGCCCGGAGCCTCCCCGGGGTGCCGGGGCGCCGTGCGACGCTGGCTTCCGCCCTGGGCGTGTGCCCAGGAGAGCGGAAAGCGGGTGCTCACACACACCTGCACACCCACGTGCACACACTGTTACCCAGTGCACAAAAAGTGGATGTGACCTGAGTGTCCAGCGACGTACGGAGGGACGAGCAAGACATGGTCCATCCATGGGGTGGACAGGCCAGCCCTGAAAAGGGAGCAGCTTCACGCCCGCCCACCGCACTGCGGGGGACCCTTGAGGGCACTGTGCTCGGTGAAAGAAGCCGTCACAGAAGGACAAGTCCCGTGTGGTTCCATGTCGATGAGGCGCTCGGGATGGTCAGATTCACAGACACAAAGAATAGAGATGGTGGGGGGCGCCTGGGTGGCTCAGTCGGTTCAGCGTCCGACTTCGGCTCAGGTCATGATCTCACGGTTCGTGGGTTCGAGCCCCACGTCGGGCTCTGTGCTGACAGCTCGGAGCCTGGAGCTGCTTCAGATTCTGTGTCTCCCTCTCTCTGCCCCCCCTGCTCACACTGTCTCTCTCTCAAAAATAAAATAAAACATTAAAAAAAAAAAAAAGAATAGAGATGGTGGTGCTGGGGGAGGGGGCTAGGGGGAGAGGGTGAGTGTCTGATGGGGAGGGAGTTCCAGTTTGGGAAGAGGGAAAAGTTCTGGAGATGGGGGGGATGAGCGCACAACAATGTGAATGCACTTAGTGCCCCTGAACTATGCACTTAAGACTAAAACGGCTACATGGTGAATCGTATGCAGTGTAGATTTTACCCGGTGAAAAGTAAAGCACCAGGCGGTGCTTACACGTGCTGGGCAGCAGCCACGAACAGCAGCCACGAAACA
The DNA here is from genome assembly GCA_017311185.1 of Proteles cristata cristata. Lineage (NCBI taxonomy): Eukaryota > Metazoa > Chordata > Mammalia > Carnivora > Hyaenidae > Proteles > Proteles cristata. The sequence goes on from JAESUZ010004180.1 coordinate 7,610, forward strand.
CAAACCACAGGGATTTCTGTGCCTGCAATGAGCTCACAGCTGATATTTGCATTTGAAACCTGCCCAGCACTATGTGAAAATGAAAACATTGATGAGACCGATTGGACAGCGTGATGTTTCTTTACTCAGAACGTTAAACACCAGATAATAAATAACCCCGGGTAGTTGAGAAAGAGACCACGGATAGAAGGAAAATGCTTTCCATTCCAGGTCCTTCGGTGTCCCTTCTACCAGGCACCGTGGGAGGGGGAGCGGGGTGCCTCTGGGGAGAGGGGCAGGGTGACCGGCCACAGAGGGGGAAGAGTGGGGTGCTTACTGTGGGGGAGCGGAGTGCCTGGCGGGGGAGGGGGAGCGGGGCACCCACCAGAAGCCTCCCCAGCCTGCGAGCTGCTCTTGCCTGTGGGCGGCGGAGCGGCTGGGAGGGGTTGTGGGAGGCGATCCCGCAGACCCGCGTCAGCACAGGTGGTAAATATAAGGACGGTCTGGGGGTGACTCACACGCGGTCTTCTGGAAGGGGGGCTGGAGGGCTGGCAGAGGTCCCCGCGAGGTCCGGCTGGGTGACCCCAGCCGATGTACAGAGTTCCCGTCATTTCTGTCGTCCAAACGGCACAAACCCTGTGCCCTTTCCTGCCTGCACGCTGCAGTCAGTGATTGGGGTATTAAAATATGCATATGAAAAAGAAGACATTCCCTGGACAAAACCCCCCTCCCTCCCGGACTTGGGAACCCAGGGGCCCCGGGACCACCAGGGAGCATCCTGGGTTTCTCTCAGGCCCCGGGACCCCAGCAAGGACCCAGAGCTGCCTGCGGTGTGGATGGTGCAGGAGTGAGGCCTCAGTAGGGAAACAGCTGTGGCTGGCGCTCTCCTTACCGCGCGCTGTGTGCACTGTGTGTTGAAATGACCGTGGATACCAGGCTAAATAAGATCAATGATTAGGGGCGCCTGGGTGGCTTAGTCGGTCAAGCGTCCGACTTTCGCTTGGGTCATGATCTCGCGGTTCGTGGGTTCGAGCCCCGCGTCGGGCTCTGTGCTGACTGCCAGCTCAGAGCCTGGAGCCTGTTTCAGTCTGTGACTCCCTCTCTCTCTGACCCTCCTGCTCACTCTCTCTCTCTCTCTTTCCTAGAAATAAAAAAACATTAAAAAAAAAGATCAATGATTAAAATTAATTTCACCTTTCTTGCTACTTGTAATACCTGAGTGAGCCACATTCACTTTTCATCCGGGGTCCCCGGTCTACAGGGCTGCCCTCCGCCACCAGTGAATTGGGTCAGCTCCTTTCTCCCTCAAACGTCTCCGGAGGGACGACAGAGGTGGTCCCATCGGGTCCCCAGACCCATCTGACAAGCCCTGACAGCCCCCCACAAGCCCCCAGCCAGGCCGTGTCCTCCGCACCTTCCCACCTGCCCTGCCCTGGCCAGGTCACCCCCAGACCCTGGGGACCAGAATCTGGGAGGAGGCCTTGGGGGTCTCTCAGTCTTTTTTTTTTTTATGTTTTATTTATTTTTAGGAGAGAGAGAGACAGCGTGAGCAGGGGAGGGTCAGTGAGAGAGGGAGTCACAGACTCTGAAACAGGCTCCAGGCTCTGAGCTGGCAGTCAGCACAGAGCCCGACGCGGGGCTCGAACCCACGAACCGCGAGATCATGACCCAAGCGAAAGTCGGACGCTTAACCGACTAAGCCACCCAGGCGCCCCCTTGGGGGTCTCTCAGAACTCCTCCCACGTGCTCCGTGGATCTGGACCGGGGCAGTGGCCTTGGGGGGGTGGGGGGCAGAGGAGGTCCGGCCCCAGACGCAGAGGAAATGCTCTGAGGCCAGCTGGGGCCAAGACCCCGGCTTTGCGGCCCTGGCGGGGCTCTCCCCGCGAGCATCGAGCAGCGGGGGCCTTGGGGCGCAGGCCTGAGGGACCCAGGTGTGGGAGGGGCTGGCCGTGAGGACAGCCAGGCTCAGGGTGGCTGTGAGTTCAGGATTTGGGGCTGGCTCCGTGGCCGCCCGCAGGTGGGGTGCTGTGTGCCCTTGCAGGGCCCCAGGCACGTACACACAGGCTCATGGGCGTGCGCGGACAGGCTCGCGGACAGGTGCACACGCACATGCGCGCACGGGGCCTCCGGAGCGGGGCAGCCTTCCAGGGAACTCGCTGGTCTTGTGGACGCCGCCTCTTGGGGCCCCACTAGCCGCCCCAGAGTGTTGGAGGGGTGTCGCCCACCAGGGTGGGTCCTGGGCATGAGACAGGTCCCCTGCTGGGCCCGTTGGGTCTTGCACACCTCCCCCCTCCCCACGGTGGGTGGCAGCAGAGGGGCCCCGGCGGGGGACCCCGCTGGCCTGGCGCTCGGTGCCCAGCCTGGCCTGAGGGCACAGCCTGCAAGGTGCGCCTTCTCCCAGCTGTGTGGCGCGCAGACCAGGCCACCGGGTGAGCCGGTGCCAGAGTCGGGCAGGCTCTGGGTCCAGTGACCACGAGGGGCATGGATGGCCAGGCCTGGGGAGACCCGCTGAGCGACAGAGCCGAGGGCTCCGGCGGCGGCGGGGCCCTGGCAGGGGTGGAGGCAGCGCCCAGAGGGGTAGAGGCCGTGCCCCTGGCAGGCGTGGCCCCGCCGGCGGCTGTGCCCTGGCCCTGTCCTCACCCTGTGCGCTGGCCCCGAGCCACGGCCGCCCGCCCAGGACACTGTGTGCGGCCGGAACAGGGCGTGTGTTTGCTCAGGGCGCCCCACGGGCCCCTGCTCGCACCCAGGAGCCTCGGCAGGCCGGACAAGGGCTCGTTGTGTCCCCAGCCGCCCCCGCCCCACAACCACAGGCCGCGAGGCTACCCCTGCCAGCTCTGCCCGCTGTCTCCCCACGGCTCGCCCTGGCCTGCGCCCCCAGCCTGCCCCCCGTCCTGGTTCCCGATGCCGCCCATGCCCTGGCCGCCCGCCGGGCCCAGGCTGCCTGCGTCCTGACCTCTGGGGCTGCTCCCTGCCTACCGGGCTGCCCCAGGCAGGGCAAAGGAGGGCAGAGCCCCTCGGACTGCAGGGCTTCCCACTAGAGGGGGCCTGGGAGGTGGCAATTGCTTGGGTGGGTCCAAGCGTCCTGGGGGGGCAGGTGCAGAGCCTCGGTGCCCTCTGTCAGGCTCAGGGCTGGGGCCCCTGGTCAGTGAGCCACACTGCTGCCCGGTGGGGGGGTGGCCCAGCTACACTGGCCCAGAGGTGAAGCCTGGTTGCGAGCTGTGAGAGTTGCGGCGGCTCAGGCATCGGGGCATCGGGACTTCTCGGGGGACGGCGGGGTTGGGGAGGGCCGCCTGCACCCTCGGGGGAGGCTGGCTCTCAGGCCCGCCGGTCAGGGCGCACACAGGCCCATGTGGGTTATAACACAGAGCCCTTGCAGGTCGTGACCCAGCACCCACGCAAGCCCGGCTGGGTCAGGGCGCATGGTGCCCACTCTCATCACGTCCCACAGGCTGGCTCAGGGGCTCGAACAGGGCACGGCCCCAGGTGCGCCTGGGACACGCCCAGACCTTGAGGCGGGGGCCCGGAGAGGTGGAGGGGCCCCCACAAGCCAGGATGACCCAAATGGTTCCAGTGACAGGTGGGGGGAGGTGTCACCATCGGCCACAGGGGCGCCCAGGGGACAGGGCGAGATGGGGGGGAGGTGTGTTGTTAGAGTCATCTGACCAGCTCCCTCAGTGACAGGAATGAGCTGCCGCAGGCACCCTGCTGGGAGCTGCTGGGGTCGTGGGGCCGGGGGAGCGGGGGGCGGGGGCCGGGGGGGCGGGGGGGAGGGGGTCAGCCCGCCAGGCGAGGACACAGCGGCTGCAGCCACCCGCTCAGCGGGCCGCGCCTGCGTGATCTCCCCCTGCCACTCAACCGCATTTGAGGGTCTCCAAGGTCCCCACTGACCAGGGCTGGCCTCTTCCTGCTCCCCTCCCCCTGAGCTGTGGGGCTCCCCCGGGCCCAGCCCATGAGGCCTCACGTGGGGAAACCGAGGCTAGAGGTGAAGAAGGGGGCAGGCAGCCGCTGGGCAGGCTCGTCCGACGCAGGCCCACAGCAGGCCACGTAGAACCGGTCTGACCCTGTGTGTGTGTGTGTGTGTGTGTGTGTGTGTGTGTGTGTGTGTGGTCATGCCCACGTGTGCACGTGCGCTGGCATCTGGCCAGGAGGCAGGCGGAACAGAGGCTGCAGCGTGCGTCATGGGCAGCACCCGGGGGTGCCCACGGGGCGACAGAGGGCAGAGCGGGGACCTGGCAGCAGAGCCGGGAGGGCTGGGCTGCAGGGGGAGGGGGAAGGGGCTGCGGGGAGGGGGGAGGGGGCGGGGGGCCCTCTCCACAGGTCAGAGACAGAGATAGGTGCAGGGAGGCCACACTCGGCCTGGGGCCCGGCCACCGGGTAGTGCCAACGCCCTCTGTGGCCCTTCCCTAGCTCTGCCCACCCCACCCAAGGTCACCCGGCCGTGCCCTCCAGATCCCCCGCGCTCGGCAAGAGAAGGCCAGTGTCAGGGGGATGCGCCCCTGCTTTTGCACCCCTGCGGCCGCGGTGGCCGGCGGCCCAGCCGCTGCCCGTCCGCCTCCCCAGAGCTCCGCCCCCAGGCCTGCGCTAGAGTCACCGAGTCCTGGCAACGAGGCCTCAGGACTGGGGACCGTCCACCTCTGCCCCGGCTCAGCCCAGCCCACCCCTCCTGCCCGCCTGGGCTCCTTCCCACCACCCTGCCCCGCAGGCCTCGCGACAGCTCCTCTTGGCCTGGCTGGCGTCCCTCCACCCCCACCTCCTCTCCCCGCCTCCTGGACCCTAGACCTTCCCCGCGGGAGACGCCCCCGACCTCCATCCTGACGGGGCCGGACACGGGAACCCCAGTCTGGGGCACAGCCGGCCCCTCCTGCCCGGCCTCCAGGCTGCGCTGAGCCCCGGCCTGGCCTTGGGCTCTGGGCCACCCACCCCAGCTCCCGGGCCTCCACTCCCCAGGCCCCTGGCCCAGCGACCCCCAGCCTCAGTCCTCCAGCCTGTGAGCTGGGCGGCAGCTGGGACCTGCCTGGCCGTTTGCATTCCTGAGCCTCAGTTTCCCAGCGTGTGAATAGAGAGCGAGGGGAGGACGGCGCGCCCCGTCTCTGCCCCCAGAGCCCCAAGCGAGCGGGAGGTGGGGGGCAGGGCCCAGCCGACTCCCGCCTCACCCTACCCCTGCTCCCCGACAGATAGGCTTCGGCATCAGGAGGGATGCCGGTAACTGGTATCCGGGACCCGGAAGGACACCCCCAGGCCTGAGCCAGCTCCTGCAGCTGCCGCCCGCACTTCAGGCCGCACGCACCCCTTCGCCCGCGCAGCCGGCCCTGCCCTGTCGGGGGGCTCTGGGCCTTTGCAGGAGGCAAAGACCAGGTGAAGCCCGGATGGCGGGATGGGAACGGTGGTTTTAGCGCCTAGAGGTCGGGGGGTTGGCAGAGGGTTTGGGTGCTAGGAGGGGGCGGGAGAGGCAGAAGCAGGTCACGCTGGGCTGCAGGGCACCGTGGGCACCCTACCCGCCCCGCCCGTCACGCGCCTCCCCACTCATACGGTTCCCTAGCGGCTCTATGGGGGCAGAGGGGTAGGCGCTCCCGGAGACCCATCCTGCGGCTCAGACAACTGAGGCCCGGTGGCTCTGTCTTTCCTTCACAGGCAAGAGGGAGCCACTGAAGGGTTTTCAGGGAGGGCGTGTGTGTTTAGAAGCAGGCTTCAGAGGTGTCACCAGGCGGGCCAGCCGAGGGCGGGGAGCAGTGGCAGAGCCCGGGGCTGCGGCTGGGGGAGGCCTGGGGGGGAGGGGTGGATACCAGGGTCCCGGTCCCGGAGCAGCGACCCCGCCTGCCTGGGAGGGACTCCAGGGCGCGTCCCAGAAACCACAAGTCAGCGGCTCCCTCCAGCTGGTGGTGCCAGGGGAGCCACTCCGGGACGCCGGGCACGGCACAGAGATGGCGGGGGAGGGGCGGAGGGGCGAGGGATCTTGCCTGGGGTCCTGGGGTCCTCAGGGAAGGGCTGAGCCCCCAGGGTGGGAGGGGCCGGCCTGCCGGCAGGTAAGGCCCAGCTGGCGCGAGCTGGGGAGGGGAAGGGGGCGCCTTCAGTGCAGGTCCCCTGCTGGCAGCGCTGAGGAGGGACGGACTCAGGCTCAGTGTGGAGCCCCCCGGGGGCCCAGACCCCCAAGGCGTTGACGCTGCTGTGCTGTTGATCGAGGAGAGACAAGGCCCCTGTCCGGAGCCCAGCCAGGCCCTGGGGGGCCCCAAAAAGGAGGTAGGGGGGCTGGTGCACGGTCTGCTCCGGGCCAGGCTGGCTCCTGGGCAGCCTCTTGGTCCCCACCCCCACGCCCCCCTGCCCCCCTGGCCAGCGGGGCTGGACCCCCTCTGGGCCCTGAGGAAACTGCCCCCTCCCAGGGCAGTGGGTGGTACCAGGCCCCCAGGAAGCAGGAAGGGGGTCTGGGCAGGGAGGTGTTGACGGCTTGGGATGGGATTTCTTGGGCGTAGGGGAGTCTAGCCAGAGAGTAAAAGCACAGAATTCTTTCCATTTCTCTGTGGTGACTCAGTCGCTGTGCCTCCCCCCGCCCCCCACCCCCGGGTGCCTGCGTCAGGCCCGGAAGGCGCCTGACCTCCAGGGTGGGGCTAGCAGCACCCGCCTTGCTGTGCTGCAGCCCCGGGTGTGGCCCTGCCCAGCCCCACCCCCACCCGCACCCCCCTCGGCTCTACCCCGCCTGGGCCCCCCTGCCCCGGCCACGCCCACGCCCAGCCCGGACTCCAGCCTCCAGGCCTGTATAGGGTGCTGGGCCCCAGATCCTGGCGTGAGCACTAGTGCCGGAAGAGGGGAGGAGGGTCCACACAGGGTCTGTGTGGCCCTGCCCCCAACCCCGCCGTGACTCGGTTGCCCTGCTGCGAGCCAGGGGGCCGTTCCACCTACCGTGGTGCCTGACCCGGCTGGGACGGGGCTCGGGAAGAGGGCACACATGTGATAAGGAGCTCCCCCGGCCGCAGTGCCCACCATGGACATCTGGACACGACCTGCCTGGTCCACACAGGCTGGCCGGCCTCACGCGCACACGCCTGCGTGCTCACCTGCTCACGGTGCTTACCTAGCGTCGTCGCAACCCTGGCCCAGACTGAGCAGCCACCAGGGAGCCCTGTGGCATCCCAGCCACACTGGGTCCCTCTAGGCTCCTGGGCCCCGCACCAGCTGGGGAGCGCGTGGTGGCACAGTCCCACTTGGGGGTCAACAAGAGTGAGCAGGGGGACACAAGACGGGGGCATCTCCGTGCCAGGCCCTCCCCGCCCCGCCGCCCCTTCCACGGTCGCTTTCTGGGAACAGGGGAGTGGCCTTGAGGTGGAAGCCTGCCCAGCCGCTTCTTTAGAACCGAACGCTCTGTCTGGGCCGCCCCCCGCCTGGGGACAGAGACAGGGCCTCGGTGGGCTCTCTGGCCTCCGCCAGTCTGTGTTGGGGCTTAGACTTGGGGTGGGGGGCAGAGCTACAGCAGCCCCAGACCCTTCGTCCTGTACCTGCCCTCGACCTCCCCCTCCCCACTCCCCACAGAACATAAGCCAGGAAAGTCCTCGGGCCCAGTCTGTGGCTCAGGGTGACCAGACCGTCCCCTTCCTCCCTCACAGGCATGGCCAGCAGCCCCCGAATACTGACATCCCCCAGGGCGCCCCCATCCTGAGCCTCCACGCTCCTGCCGTGGCTTGGGATCCGAATGCCCACGCGCCTCTCAATGACCAAGCCCGGCTGGCGCTGGGGACGTTCCAGGAGCCAGAGCTGGTCCTTCTGGCAAAAACCACAGTGAGGAGAGTCTGGAAGGCTAGAGGGGCCTTCTGGGGCCCCCCTGTGGATGTGCTCGTCCCCGCCCAGCTCCGAGTCCAGCCCTGGCCGCCATGGTCTGGCCCCTGCCCACAGGCCCGGGTCCACCCCGGCAGGCACAGCAAGGAGGGGCAGCTGACGCGTGGGTCCACGGAGGCTCGTGCGCCACCTCAGGCCTCCCGGGCGCCGAGCACCCACGGGCCCCAGCCGAGCCGGTCTCGCCCTTCAGCCAGGGCAGGACTCTGGGCCACATCGGACCTTCCTGGGAGCCACTGACGCCAGCCCCACGCCCAGGTGGGCTATTTCTGAGCCATTGAGGGAGAAGGCCCCCCCGGGCCTGGGGCTCCCCTGCGGACCAGCTCTGAGCCGTGTGGGTGCTGCCTGGGGCTGGCGGGTTGGGACCTGAAGTCGCCACCTGTGCCGCCCGCTTCCGCCCACGCCTGGCCTGCTCTCGGTGGAGTTGCTCCCCGGCAGCGACACGCTCCCGCGCGCTCGGCTGGGCCAGCTGCCACCCATGGGCTCGTCCTTCCCGAAGCTTCCCCCTCAGTGTCTCCACAGGCACTGCCGTCTCTGCCGCGGTGGGAAAGCAACGCCCCGCCGAGGGCGGCAGGGGGTGTGAGTGCACTGAGCAGGTCTGCAGCAAGCGCTCACGAAACGCATGTCTCCAAGGCCTCACTGCGTCCCGAGCTCATGTTTGCTGCGAGCAGGCCCCCAGGGGTCTGTGCTCCGGGGCAGCTCCTCCATGACCTGAGTGTGGTCTGAGTGGCCCAGGCCAGTCCAGGGACTGTCCCCAGACGACGTCATCAATGAGCCCCCAGGTCCCTGAATCCCTCTGGGACTCGGGACACCACCCCTTCCCCTCTAGAGAGGCCCCCAGGGTGGCTCCAAATGGCACAGCTCTGGTCCCCACGTTTTTGGCCCACTGTTGCCCCAGCCTGGGCCCCCGCAGTCACAGGTGAGGACAGCCCCCCACCCCCCTGTTCTCAGTCAGCCTTGGAGACCCAGCGGAGTTGGGCCTCCGCTTCCAGGGAGGTCCCATGTGGGACCCGCTGCCTGCACGGCTCCAGGGCCCGGGCTGGCGGGAGCTTTGTGCAAATCAGAGGCAAACCCAGGCATAGCGAGCTTCTGGCTCTTCGGGCATCGGCCTGGTGGCCACTTCCTCACCTCACCCCCACCCACATGCTGGAGGTTGGAGTGGGGTGGAGCGACCGGCCCGTCCAGCCTGGCCGTCATCCACAGAGACTGCACCTGGTCTTGGGGAGGGGCAGCCCGGGCCCCCGGGGCAGGTGGGAGAGATGTGGGGCAGCCCTCCCCGAGTCCAGGCAGGGCTCCTTGGCCTTGAGGGCCCCAGCACAGTGGGGGATGGAGCTGCCAGGGGGAACCGGGCCCTACCCCCGTCTCCTGGTCCCGGGGAAACCCCGGACTCCGTGGATGAAATCCGGGGCCCGTGCCCAGGACAACCAGAAACCCCCAAGCCACGTCCATCGGAGGCCTACTACGTGCGTGGGGACACCTCACAGACCCCTCACTGGGTCCTCTTTCCGGACCTGCCCGAGAGTGGTCAGAGTCCCCACAGACGGGGGCCCCAGGCCGGGAGAGCTTGGGGGTGAGCCCATGGCTCTGGCCTGGGTTAGCGGGGGAGCAGGGGCTTGGCCTGAGTGGTGGGTGGGGACCGGCCGGAGCTGCTCAGCTCGGGTGGGAGGACGGTCCCCAGGGAAGGCGGCAGAAGGCCCTCGCTAAGTGGCCGGGGAGCTGGTGCCTCCGTCCGAGGACAGCCCGGTTCCCGTCGCAGCCCCGCCCCCATCACCGCCACCCTCAAGGCCGGGCCTGGGGTGTCCGGTCCAGCTGTGCTGGGGTCAGCCCTACAGGGGCCCCGGCCCCTCCTCTGGCTTCTTTGATGCCTTAGGATCTGCCGACCAGGAGCGCAGGCAGCTGCTGCCGAGGCTGAGGGAGCTCGCGGGCTAAAGGGTCCACGGTGGCCGTGGCTGTGCCATCCCCCCTGAGCCTCCTGAGGCTCAGGCCAGGCCGGGGCCTCCTGGGCAGGGAGGCCAGAGTTCACACAGGCCACTGCTGCCCACTGGCACCCACGGATTTTCACCCCCCACCCCCCCAGGCCAGGCCCTACCCTGGGCTGCTTTGGGAAATGTTACAAAACCCTGGCGGCACAGCTGGCTCCCCTCCCTAGTGGGTGAGAGGCCACAACAGAGGTGAGGCGAGTGGAGGCCAGAGGGAAGGCCCTCCCCACCTCACCCAGGCTGCAGATCTGTGCAGGCGCTGGAGGAGGGGCAGGGGCGCCCCGCGGTGCCCAGCTGCGGGCTGGGGTGGGGGCGGGGGAAGGCTGGCTGCTGCCAGGGAGCCAGCGGGCCAGGTGTGTGGCCCGGGAGGTGACAGACCCAGGAAGGCCAGGGGTTCCCGCGGTGGGGGCAGAGGCCAGGGCAGTGGCCGTGACCGCGGACCGTCACCGTCACCATCACCGGGGGTAACCCTGCGGGCCAGGGCAGCCCTGGGGGCAGACGAAGGCGGGAGCTGGAAAGACTGGTTGTTGGAAGCTGGGAGGGAGGCCCAAGGGGAGCACGGGCCGGCTGGCGGGGGCGGGGGAGCTGGGGAGATGGGACAGAGGCATGGCCTAGGTTGAGGGGTACCTCGAGGCCAGGGCAGGGCCCAGCAAACCTGTGGGGTGTCAGATTGAGGACTGGGGTGGACCAGACCTCCGGAGAACAGGGAAGGGGGCCCAGGGGAGGCCCGAGGGGCCTGGAGGCGGGGGATCGTGGGGGAGCGCCCCCTCCATGTGTGCCCTCCCTCCCACTCTCCAGCTCTGTGGGCGTGTTCATAAGTGTGTGAGCAGATGTATGTTTGCACAAGTGTCTCTGTGCGGGGTGTGTGTGTGTGTGTGTGTGCGCGCATGAGACACAGACTGTGAGTGACCCAGGCCATCTTCTGTCCACTTCCCTGTCCCTTCGTTGTCCCGGAAACAAGCCTGGCTCCAGTCACCATGGCAACAGTGCAGCCCCTCCTGCCAGCAGGACAGGGTGACCCTCAGGCCGGCTGTTCCCAGTGTCGGGGGTGGGCAGGGACCCTCTCATAGGGTCTGCCCTCTGGGAACTGGCTGCCCCTCCTGGCAGGACGGCCCCAGATGGAGACGCCCGCAGAACGCTGGCCTGAGCCCCGGACACCTTCGAGGGCCACGGGAGGCCGAGGGACAGGGCCAGTGGGGCAGCGGGATGAGGACCCGGCGCCTCAACCCCAGCTGGGCCCACCGTCTGGGGCCTCTCCTGTCTGTGCACAGGGCTGCCCCCAGCTCTGCTGCTCACGGGGGTCCTGGCCCGGGCCACACCTGCCTGTGGGTTCCAGAGCTATTTTTAAGGCCCACCGAGTAGTCTTTCAAGAAGCCAGGAGAAAACAACAGAGACGTGTTCTACGTTGCTGCTGGTGTGGGGGGACCAGGCCAGCAGGGATGGGATGGCCTGGGGTCACTTCCAAAAGCCACACCCAGGGCAGAAGGGCAGAAGGTCCTGGACTCTGGTCCTGCTTTGTACCCCCCTACCAAGGAGGGCAGAGGCCCCACATCTGGGAGAATCCCTCAGAGCCTCGGTCTGCCGAGCTGAGAAAGGGGTGGGCCATGTCCCCCTGCAGGGAGGGGTGGGGTGAGATGCCCAGCACCCTGCCTGAGTCCGCGCCAGAGTGGACGTGCGGCCCTGGGTGGCTGCATTAGCAGAAATACCGGGCCACTGCCCGGCCCACTTCTCAGGCCAGGGGGAGGCCGACAGAGGCCCTGACGACCATGGACAGGCCCTGGGGGGGGGTCTGGGTGCAGCGCGTCCCTTCGCGGAGCTCCCGGTCAGGGAAGGCTGCACACACACAGGCTCACACAACAGCACACAGACAACATACAAGGCAGTGTCTACGGGGATAAAGGCTCTGAGGAAATCTCCATCCCAGAAAAGAGGCTGCCTCCTGCTCTGTCCTCTACTCCTAGACCAGGCCAGCACCACTTCCCCACTCCTGGAGTCTTCCAGAGACTTCCACAGATGGCCCAGACCACCCTCAGAGCTCCAGAAGTTGTAGACAGGACACGCACTCCACCTCTTTCTGAAGAATTGTGAGTGCACCCTGCTCTGAGTTTGGGGAGATGCGAGGTCTTTGGACCAAGGCCCGGGAGCTGGCAGTGTGGGGGGGATGCTGGCCTCCCAAGGCTGACTCCCAACACCAGGGGCCCACAGGGCCCACGGGCCAGGGCGTGTGAGGAGGACTGGCCTGGGCGGGCCAGGGCCACCCTGGAGAGGCCACCGGAGGCAGCACCTCCTGTCGGTGGAACCAGGCCTGTCTCAGAACCACGTCTCGCCACGGTCATCACCTAGAACCAGAACACCCTCCGTCACTCCCGCCCTCCCCAGCCCAGCGCGGGCTGAGGCCAGGCCCAGGAACCCATTACAGCCTGACCTGAGGTTTACCTACTCTCTGGCAGGCAGTCCTGGGACCCTCTGCTGGCCTCGGGAAGGACCCACAAGTGGACAAGAGCCCCTCCTTCCTCGCCGGTGCTGTGTGGATTCAGCCAAAATTGGTGGGCTCCTGCCTCCACCTTGGATCTGACCCTGTGGGGCACCCCGCCCTCCCACGCCAGTGCCTCAGGACGGTGGACAGAGCTCCCATAAGGCAAGAATCTGAGAGCTCAATCAGTGAAGGGTCTACTTTCTGCCCTGGGACAGTAATAGTGGCAGCGAACGGCAGTGAAAGGGGGTGGCTTGGCGGAGGCCGGGTGTGCCGAGGGAGCCCGCAGGCCAGCCCAGGCCCCTGGGGCCCATGAGCGTCCATCCCCGGAGGGCACACCTGGGGTGACCCCAAGTGGGCCCAGAGACGTGCCTGCAATGGTCAGACCCCAGCCTGGATGGCAGGAGCCACAGACAGCGCCTGCAATGCCAGCACCTTGGACTCCTGGCCACCCTGACCCTCAGCCTCTCAGGCAGGTGACGGGGACCGCAGGGCGTGGGGGGCTGTGCTATGGTGGCTGGCACACAGCTGCTCTTATCGGAGTCCTGAGCAGCTCAGGCTGGTGACCTTGGGCCGAGGTCAGCAACCTGTAAGGTTTGACCACCTCACACAGGCGATTCTGTGTGGTACTGAGGTCAGGGAACGGGCTCGGGTCCGAGCCAGGGCCGTGAGCAGAGGTCGGCGGGGAGTCCCTCGTTCAGGTGGGCAGCAGCTGGACCTGGAGAACAGCCAGGTGGGCGGAGAGCAGAAAAGGGCGCTCCAGGCGCGGGGACAGCCTTGTCCGGGAGCTTAGGCTTCGGGCTCGAAGTCAAGTCCCGGTCAGAACGGCGCCCCCAGGGTGAACCGGGGGCGCCCGGGACAGGGTCAGCACTTGGCCGGCGTCACGGGCTGCTGTGTCCCCAGCGCGGCCGCTGAGCGAGGGCCCTGCGGGGGCAGCACCGCCTCCTCGCGCTGGGCCAGCTGCGCACCGGGGTGCGCGGACCGCTGGACACCCACTCGCAGGGTCGGGGGCTCACGGGGGTCGCCTCCAGGACTCCCGCCTCTGCTCGGGACCCCGAGTCCACGGCAGCCGGCGCGACGTACCCGCCAGCTCCAGGAGCGACGGAGGCGGGCGCGCGTCCCGCCGGTGACCTTCGCGGGTAAGGCCCGGGGCGGGGCTGGCGGGTCCCCGCTCCGCCCGCCCGCCGCCATTGGCTGGGGCTTCGGGGCCGTTTGAAAACCCCGATTTCCATTGGCCCCCGCGGCCCCGCCCCGCACATCTCGGCCTCCGCCCGCGCAGGAGCTGCGCGTGCGCGGTGTGTGTGTATGTGCGCGCGCGCGGGGTGACGTGTACTGCCACGCCACGCTGTGCGCCTCCGCGTCTCCACTAGAGCGAGCTAGTTCCGGGCGGGTCGCCGCACACCCCTCGCCCACCGGCCCTCGTCGACCCCGGGTGGCGGCGCCCGGCCCGGCCAGGCCGTCGCCTGGCTGCCCGCGCGCGCCCTGGGCGCCCCCGGGTCGCAGGCGGCGGCGGAAGGGGGCGGGGTTCCGATCGCCCCGCCCCCGCGGAGGGATACGGTCGCCGCGGCCCAAAACCCCGGGGCGAGGCGGCCGGGGCGTGTGAGCCGCTGGCTGCTGCGCGCGCACGCGGTCCACGCGCGGCTCGGCCTGGGGCCCCTGCGCCGCGCGGACTGCCTCGCCCGAGCGGGTCCCTGCGCTTCCCGCCTCAACGCCGCCGCCGCCTCCGTCCGAGGCTCGGGGTCTCTGCGCGGCGCCGGGAGGCCGCCCTCTCACGGCTGCGGCCGCACGGGGAGCCGGGCCGGGTGAGAGGCGGCGGAGAGCCCGGGGGCCGCGGGCCCGCGCCCGGCTGCCGCCCGCGATGCTGCTCTCCAAGTTCGGCTCCCTGGCGCACCTGTGCGGGCCGGGCGGCGTGGACCACCTCCCGGTGAAGATCCTGCAGCCAGGTGCGCGCGGGGCTGGGGCGCCGGGGGGGCTGGGGCGCCCGGGCCGCGGGAGGGGGACGGGGCGCGCCGAGCCGCACCAACCCCGCCCGCGCTCGGTCCCCACAGTCAAGGCGGACAAGGAGAGCTTCGAGAAGGTGTACCAGGTGGGCGCCGTGCTGGGCAGCGGCGGCTTCGGAACAGTCTACGCGGGCAGCCGTATAGCCGACGGACTCCCGGTGAGTCGGGCGGCCGGGCGGACCCGGGGTCCTTCCCCACCGCGCGCGTCTCGTGTCCGCCGGCCCTGACCGCTCGCGCCCCCCCGTGTCCCCCCAGGTTGCCGTGAAGCACGTGGTGAAGGAGCGGGTGACCGAGTGGGGCAGCATCGTAAGTGCGGGCGCCTCGGGGCGGGCGGGGGCCGGGGCCGCCGGGGCGCGGGGCGCGCTGACCGCCGGGTCCCGCAGGGCGGCGCGGCCGTGCCCCTGGAGGTGGTGCTGCTGCGCAAGGTGGGCGCGGCGGGCGGCGCGCGCGGCGTCATCCGCCTGCTGGACTGGTTTGAGCGGCCCGACGGCTTCCTGCTGGTGCTCGAGCGGCCCGAGCCGGCCCAGGACCTCTTCGACTTCATCACGGAGCGCGGAGCCCTGGACGAGCCCCTGGCGCGGCGCTTCTTCGCCCAGGTGCTGGCCGCCGTGCGCCACTGCCACGGCTGCGGGGTCGTGCACCGCGACATCAAGGACGAGAACCTGCTGGTGGACCTGCGCACGGGCGAGCTGAAGCTCATCGACTTCGGCTCGGGCGCGCTGCTCAAGGACACGGTCTACACCGACTTCGACGGTGAGCGGCCGGCGGGGACGCCCGCGGGGCCCGGCGACTGTTGGAGGCGGCGCGCGCGGGGGGCGCGCGCGGGGCGGGCGCGGGGCGGCCCGTCCCGCGCGGGGGCGGGGCCGCGTGCGTGGCTGCGCGGGGCGGCGCCGCCGAACCGCGGAGCGGGAGCGGGGCCGCCCGCCCCGCCCGCCTCCGGGTCCTCGCTCGCGTCTGTTTGTTGTGAAACCCGAGCCCTCGCTCATGTGAGCCGCCCTCCCCCGCCGGGCGGGCCAGCTGGGGCGGCCTCGCCGCCGCTGGGTTTTTCCAGGGTGATGACGGGGCAGGGGGCAGGGTTTCGAGGCCTCGAGGGGATGCAGTAGCGCTCAGGGTCTCATTTGGTGGGGCGTCCCCCCCCCGTGGACGTCCTCACCCGCGTGCCTTCCCCAGGGACCCGGGTGTACAGCCCCCCGGAGTGGATCCGCTACCACCGTTACCACGGGCGCTCGGCCACGGTGTGGTCCCTGGGTGTGCTGCTCTACGACATGGTGTGTGGGGACATTCCCTTCGAGCAGGACGAGGAGATTCTGCGAGGCCGCCTCTTCTTCCGGAGGAGGGTCTCCCCAGGTGCGTGCCGCGTGCCGGGAGCGTGGGGGGCGCCGGGAGCGTGGGGAGTCGGCCCTGCCTGACCGGCTTCCCTCTTCTGCGCAGAGTGCCAGCAGCTCATCCAGTGGTGTCTGTCCCTGCGGCCCTCGGAGCGGCCGTCGCTGGACCAGATCTCCGCACACCCCTGGATGCTGGGGGCGGAGGGGGGCCCCGCGGAGACCTGCGACCTGCGGCTGCGCGCGCTGGACGCGGACGACGGGGCCAGCACCACCTCCAGCAGCGAGAGCTTGTGAGGAGGGGTCCGGGCCGGGCTTGTGGAGCCGGAGGGACCCACCCCACCCGGGCTGTCGGCTTCGTGCGCGGGCAGTGACCTCTGACTCCTGGTGACCTTTGCCTTTGGCACCGGGCTGTTTCCTTCGCTTTGAGTGCCTTTCCGAACGCTGCTCTCGCGGGACTTGGGCTTCTCAAGCTCTGTCTGTCCAAAGACGCTCCGGTCCAGGTGGGGTCCGGCCCGGCCTGGCCTGGGCAGGTGCGGGGCCCTGAGGCCGTCCCTCTCCTGTGCTGCCCCGGGAGGCAGGCCTGTTGGACTGTGTTGGACCAGGAGCATGTCCTGTGGCCTCAGCTCACGGGGAGGGGTGGGCACGGGGCCTCTGGTGCCCCCCCTCCGGCGCCCACCTGTTTGTCGGTGTTCGTCTGGGCACATCTGTGCACTAGCAATGCAACGTTGGGGCCTCCGCCGCCTGTGCCCGCGCACGTCTATTTATGGTCTGACCCTGAGGAGGGCTATTTATTGTTTAATTTATTTGCGGCCGTTCCCTCCTCCCGGCACCCCCCTCACCCCCCACCCCCGCCTTCTTCGGTCCCCGGGGCGGGGTTGGGGGGCGTGGCTGTGTGTGTGGACCCCAGGTCCTGATCCTACCTGTGTCTGTCCGAAGATGGACTTGTACAGCGGCTAATTTAAGGGGAGAGGGTGACCCCACCACCTCGTGGCTCTGCTCCTCGGGCGTGGGGGGTGGGGGTGGGGGTTAAATTATTGACCTTGTACAGTCCGCTTGTTGGCTCTGGAGGTTGGGGGGGTGGGGGACAGAGTCTCAAGCCTTTAATTTATTGTAGCAGCTGTGTCTCTGTGGTCCGGGTGCGGGCAGGCATTGCGGACAGGGGTTCTTTCAGTTCAAAAGTGAGATGTCTGGAGATCATATTTTTTATACAGGTATTTCAATTAAATTGTTTTGTATATAAATTATTTTGTGTTCATGGGGCAGGGAGGCTGTAGGGGGAGGTTTGGGGAAAGGGGCCTGGGCAGCGCCCTCCTGGTTTCCTGTGTGGGGACAGCAGCAGGGCAGGATCCTAGGCTCTTTCCTGGGCCTCCTTGCCCCCCCATTCTCGCCCCCCACCCCCCAGAGGGCTGTAGGCCGTGCTACTGGGGGTCTCTGGGAGGGGACGGGGAGCGGGGGTGGCCCCAAGGGGACCTCCGGGTGTCTGTTCTCAGGGGTGCTTAGTCAGAGGTGGGAGGAGGAGACGGCCCTCGCTCAGGCCGCTGGGGCAGAAACATACAGGGAGAGGGATCCGTGCTGTTCCACGTGCGGCGGGCAGGGGTTCTGCGGAGGAGTAGCAGTTTGCCAGGAAGAGGGGCTGGGAAGCCGTTCCAGGCACAGAGAGCAGGGGTGGGGTATGCCCAGTGGAGTCCGGGGGGTGGCGGCGGGTGCTGGCTGGTGGGGCCTTGGTCTGACCTTGAGTGGCAGGGTAGGGCGGGTAGAAGCCCCAGCCAGGTTCGGACACGGAACGGGGGTCGGGGGGGGGCAGATAGCAGGGCAGGCCCAGCAGGGGGCCTGGCCGTGTCCCCCACCCCATCTGTGGGGCCATCCGCTCAGCAGCTCCTGGTGATGGGACAGCGGGGCACCTGCTGGACCTGGGAAGTGGCCGTCTTGTGCCCCAGGGCCCCGCACAGCCCGGAGGCCTGTTCTGTGTCCCACAGCCCAGGGGCCAGCCACGTGTCCTGTCCTCAGAGCACGCACACCCTCACGCGCCTGCCAGTGGGCCCCCCCCGGGAGCACAGGGTGGGATAGAAGGAACGTTCTGAGACCACAGGCCAGAGCAGATGGGAAGCTTTAGAAAGCAAAGCTAGGGGTGAAGCAGGGGGGCTGTGGTGGGGGCTCCTGGCTGGGTCTGGGCCCTGCAGGGAGTCAGTGGACGTTTGGAGCCTGCCTGGCGCCTGGCCAGCCTTTCCTGAGAAATCCTTAAGACCCAGGGGTCCCCAGGGACCCTGAGCAGATGCGTGAGGCAGTGAGGGTGCAGGGGGAGCCCGCGCACCTGCTCCCCGGCCCCTGCAGCTCCCTGCCTGGCTGGGCGCCCCCTGTGCCCCCAGCCTCTGCGAGGACAGGGACCCGCGTGGGCTGGAGTTCATTGGGGGAACACTCAGAATTGAGGATGGCGTCTCTGCAGCACGTGGGCCTCTGCTCTGGTGACGGTGACTCATGTGTCCCTGTGGTGCCAGCCCCCCACTTGTCAGCTGAGGATCCTGGGCGGGTGTTGGGCACCGCCCCCCCGCCCCTCACCCGCCCATCCTCAGCTGGCCTCCAGCCACCCACCCGAGCCCCCGGCAACCCTTCACCGAGCTCATCTTTGTGGGGGGTCCTGAGCCAAGCCCTCGGGTGCCAAGGCGCCTCATACTTCGGTGCTGAGTGCCTGTGGCTTGTGGGGAAGGCCGGTCCCTGGCACAGAGGGAGGCGCTTCGCGGGGATGCTCGGGGGGACATGGAGGGACATGGGGTCAGAGGCACATGCACGTGCAAAGTCGGGGCGAGTGGGGGAGGCCTGCCCCGCCATGAGAGCGCTGAAGCCCCCGAGGCCAGGCCCGCACCAGGGGGACACGCCACCCTGCGTGCCGTCCTCAAGCCCGCGTGGAGAGGCTGAGCCGCTGGCCCAAGACCGCTGCCCGCTTAACCACGGGGCCTGCGTCTCTAGGAGGGTCTGGAGGACGGTGTGTCCCGGAGTTTGCTCCTGGGACGGGACACGCCGCCGCCTCAGGATCCGTGCTGGTCCCAGGCTCTGCCCGTCGCCCCCAAGGCTGCTCAGCCCTGGGGCCCGCGTGCCCAGTGGTGCTTCTGGAGGCGGGCCAGGCTCGGGCTGGCGCTGGGCAGACGGGCCCGGAGCGTGGTCACCGATGGGCTCAAGGGGTGCAGATGGTGCGGCTACCCGTGACCCTGCCTCCTGCCTGCGGAGGGGAAGCCGCAGCTCTGACGGAGGGAACAGGAGGCAGGGAGAGGGTGCTGCTGGGGGAGGCCCTGGCCTGTGTGTGTCAAGGCCGGCGGGGCAGGTGGCCTCTGTCTGGGGCCAGAGGTCAGGCCTGAGGTCCGGTAGGAGTTGGGGGTGCTGACGCCTACTGCCATGCGGGGCCACCCCCACTTTCTCCACCCAGCCCCACACCCCTTTGACTCCGTGCTGAATGGACAAGCCTGGGTACCCCCAAAGCATCCTCCCCCGACCTGGGGCCACTGGGCACCGCGGCCCGTCCAGCCCAGGCCTAGATGCTGTGTGCACCCTCCCCTCCCTGTCCCAGCTCCAGCAGGTGAGGGCCCTCAGCCAGGCTGTGCTTGGGGAAACTGAGGCCCGAGTGGCAGGAACCTTCTGTAGGTGCTGGGGTAGGACACTGACCCCCACTGCCGCACCCCTGCACAGAGCAGCCGCTGAGAGCCGCGCTGGAGGCTGGGGCCCACGGAGCCTGGGAGCACCCCGGCTGTGGGTGCAGGGGCGCAGGCCGCCGGCGAGGCGAGGGGTGCGGCACTGGGGGAGCCTTCCCGGCCCCCGTACTGAGATTTCAGGGAGTCCGCCCTGGACAGGGCTCCGGGTCTGAGCCCGGGCCCGGCACTGCCACCCGATCCCGCTCCATGTGGGCCCCTCACCCCACTCCCCGCTCCTAGACATGAGCCTGGAGCCTGGAGCTCTGTCGGGACCTGAGGGGCAGCCCCGCCCCTGCCCGGCCCTGCCCGTGGCTGCCCTCCCCCCAGCCCCCGCGCTCCTGGGCTCTCTCTGCGGAGGGAAGCCTGGCGGGGCCCACAGGGTCTTGTCCCAGCTCCCGGGTGGGTTGGGGTGCCCGGGGTCAGGGGAGCGGGCGCAAACACCAGACCACGCTGCTCATTCAGACCTGGCGCCTGCGGGGCCGGCCGCTGTCCCCCTCCTAGGTACCAGGGGGTCCACAGAGGGGCGAGGGGCTGGGGAGCTGCCGTGAGTCCCTCACCCCTGAGCTGAGCCAGTGCCAAGGGTCCGTGCGTCCCACCGCTGCCTGAGGGGCCTGGGGTCTGGGGGCCTGGGTAGGGGTGTCCCCTGGGGGCCAGGATGGTCCTGTTGGCTTGGGCAGGGCCTCCACCCCCAAGGCTGAAGCCGGCCAGAAGGGCGTGGCTCCGGAACGCTGCCACCCCCCAGCCGGGGCGACTCGACTGTCCGCTGCCGGGCTGGTGCCCAGCTGGCTGGTCCTAAACATCTCGGGCCCATCTCGTACGGGGGCTCCTCCAGAGCTACTTGGTTAAGTTCCCAGCTTCTGTCCTTCAGGGAGTCTGCTCGGGGTTGTGTGGAACCCAGAAGTCCTCGTGGAAGGAACCGAAACCCCAAACGGCCACCCGCCGGGTTCTGTCGTGGCTCCTACCGGCCCTTCCCTCCCGGAGCGCGGCTTGTGCCCTGTCTGCAGGCGGCTCTGATGGGTTTGCCCACGGCCAGGCCCTCTGAGGGCGGGTGGGTGCTGGCTGCGCCCACAGGGCAGGGGTGCAGTGTCAGCGGCCGGCTCTCCTGGCTGGAACGCAGATCCGGGTCAGAGCCTCGTTAAGTTTCTTTTCTCCAGTTCAGGCCCCCAAAACGAATCCTCGGCATGGCTTTGGTGCCAACCTTCACAGAAGAGGGAAGTGATTCCTGGCAGAAAGCCAGGGGCCCCACCTGCCCTTTCCGGGCAGGCAGACCCCAGCTGGCATGCTAACGTGGGGGCCCCCGTGCTAACAGAAGCTGTGCCAGGAGGAAACGGGAAGGGGGCAGTTGGGGCAGCTCCTGAGGCTGGCGGTGGGGCCCGGTGGCCAGGCGGGACGCCCATGTCGGGACGCCCACACCGCGTGGACCCCAGAGGAGCGGCTTAGGCCCGCGCACCCCCACTGCAGGCGCCCTGGCCCCTCTGGAGGGGCGCTGCGTGGCAGCGCTGGGCATGGGCAGGCCTGAGGTCCTGGGGGTGGGGGGTGTCCGCCAGGCTTGGCACCTGTCCGCGGAGCTGAGGGATGGGCCCCCATTCGTCTCCTGACCCCTGGCCGTGGGCGAGGGGTGCCAGATCCACGGGGAATTGCTAGCCCTGGGGTTTCTCAATGGGCCCCTCCCCTCTGCAGAGGCCTCTGATTAGGGGCGTGGGGGGCTCTGCCTTAGCCGCCAGCACATGACTTCCAGGCCAACCTTGGCAAAACCCGCGAGCTTCAGTGACCCAACTGACCCCTGGGGTTCCTGGCAGTCAGGCCTGCGGGCGGGGGCGGGGGGGGGGCGGGCCGGGGCGGGGGACGGGCGGGGGGGCGGGGCCGGGGCGGGG
>JAESUZ010004181.1:0-30472 GCA_017311185.1 Proteles cristata cristata
ACACTCAGGCCTGGCCTGTTGCTGGATAACAGGTTAGGGCCCAGTGACCTTGGCTTTGGTATGGAGCCCACTTTGCTACAGAGGGAAGTGGGTGCTAACTGCCCACGGACTGCGGTCTAGTCCCCAGAGAACTGAGTCGGCATCGACTCGTGGTAGCTTATCCATCGATCGGGGCTTCGCGCTGACTCTCCCGCCCACTCACCACCCTTCCTGCGACTGCAGCGTCGGAAGGGCGCCGGTCAGCGTTGACATGGACACGGGCCCTGGAGCGCCCCTCGGGCGTCACGCATCCTGCACTGGCACCCCACTCCCAGCAAACCCCCAGAGCTAAGCTTCCACTTCCACAGGATCCTGGCACACGGGCTGCCGCAGGCCGACTGTAGATTGGAAGCGGATTGACTCGGGTCTCACTCACTAAAAGGCTGCTGGCCCCACCAGCTCTGCAGGCAGAGCCGCCTCAAAGCCCAGGGGGAAGCATCCGAGTGGATGCAGAGCCCTGTCACTCACCCAGCGGTGAGCTGCTCCGTGTGAGAGGGGGAGGGGGGGAAGGAGGTGGGGAAGGGGCAGGACACCCCAAGACAGGAGCTCCTTCCTTCCCAGGCCTCGAATCTCGCACAGCCTCAGGGCCTTGAGGCCCAGGGAGAAGGCGCGGGAGGAGGCAGAGGTGACCGCGGGGGGTGTCACACCACCCATCCCAGGACCCCCTGGCAGTGCCTGCTCTGCTGCCTGCCTTTGAGATCCCCCCAGTCTGCTTTGCAGTGGGAGCCCAGCCCACAGAGTCAGAAGGCAGGGGCAGCATGAGCTAGGCACAGCCCGGACCTCTGCCCGAGCCCCTCCAGGGTTTGGGCACCTGGGCACCTGGGCACCTGGGCCCAGCAGGTTCAGAACTGTTGGTTGAGGGAATGAAAGAACGGCCTGAAAGCCCTGCCTTGAGGATTAAACTTCTGACCAGGAAACTGCATGATCGTGTGAACAGAGGGAGTCGGCACCATGCCCAGGGTCACCCCCCCTGCCCTGTGCCAAGTGGCGCCTGCTGCTGCTACTGTAGCAATATCAACGTCCTTACAACGATTTCCTGGCGGCTTCAATCACCACCTTCAAGCGCAGAGGCAGGAGCCTTCAAATGTGGGCCTGCGGGGCGAGGGCATCATGTAAAAGCCAGACCCAAGGGCGCCTTCCCATTGGCCCTGGGGGACCCACCGAGTAGGGCCTCACTGTGGGAAGGGAGCAGGTGTGAGGGCCAACCACTCCAGGGACTGGGCGCCGGGGAGGACGCCTGGGAAGGTGCTCTGTCCTACAGCCATGGCGTTGGCCTCTGCAGGACCTTTAGCAAGAAGAAAGTTTATTTTAAAAAGGGGAAAATCAATCCACAAAAATGGAAAGCAAACTGGAACTAATGAACTTACCACACAGAAAAAAGAGTTACTTTGAGTGACAGTTAACGCACAGAATTCTTACACGCGCGCCAAATGAGACTTATGCTAAGGACACACAAAAAAGCTGCATAAATTGTGGAAACTACTTTGACAATAAACTATTTGTAAAAAAAAAAAAAAAGCTGCATAAAGAACCCTTAAGCAACACCTGGAGACCCTACTGCTAACAGAAACATCGGCGTCACTATCTTGAAATGATTGTAGACATATCATAGTACGAAGCATGTAAGCAATTCTGTTAAGGTCCTTAGGAAACAAGATTTTGAGCATGAGAGAAAAAACGAGATGAAATTGCAAATCAAAGAAATGAAGTTTAAAACCATAATCTGAATAAACCATCTAAAAATAAAACTAAGAAAACAACTCCATTTACACTAGCATCAAAAAGAATACAATACTTAGGAATAAATTTAACCGAAGAGGTGAAACCCTGATACACTGAGCACCACAGAACACTTACTGAAATTAAAGACCTAAATAAAGGGAAAGATACCCTGTGTTCATGGAGTCAAAGACTAAATATTGTTTTAAGATGATAATCTTCCCCAGATTAATCTTCAGATGCAGTGCAATCCCTTTCAGAATCAAAGCTGGCTGCTTTGCACAAATTGACAAGCTGAAATTCTTACAGAATTGCAAGAGGCTCTGAGTTGCTGAAACAATCCTGAAAAAGAATAGAGTTTCGGAACTCGCTAAGAAGTGATGGTGCTCAAGGCTGAGCAGGATGGGCATGAGGGCTGACAGAGGTCAACACACCAGGACAGAGTCCAGAAACAGAACATGTGTCCAGGGTCAATGACTTGACAACGTTCCCAAGACCCTTCAATGGGCAAAAGATGGTCTTTTTAACAAATGGTGTGGGAAAACCAGTGTCCGCAGGCAAAAGAATGAAGTTGGGCCCTCCCCTCAGACCACATACGAAAATTAACTCCAAATGGATCAAAGGCCACATAAGAAACAAAACTATAAAACTCTTAGGAAAAAAACAGGGGTGAGTTTTCATGATCTCAGATTTGGCGGTGGTTTCTTTGTATGATACCAAAAATGTCAGCAACCAAAGAAAAAATGGACCAATTGGACCTCGTCAAAGTTAACATTTGTACTTCAGAGGACACAATACATAAGTGAAAAGACAACCCAGAGAATGGAAGAAAATGTTTTCAAATCCTATAAATGGTAAGGACTTTGCATCTCAGATATATAAAGAACTCTTAACATTCAATAATAAAAGACCAATAATTTTATTTTAAAATGGGTAAATGATCTGAAGAGACATTTCTCTAAGGAGCATATGCAAATGCCCAGTAATCGCATGAAAAGATGCTCAAGATCATTAGTCATCAGGGAAATAAAATGAAAACCACCTTGGGACCCTGCACAGCCACTCGGGCGGCTCGGCCAGAAGCTCAGCTAAGAGATGCTTCCAAGGGCGTGGAGAGGCTGCGACCCTTAACGGCCTGGTGGGAGTGTCAAACAGTGTAGCCACTTTCATAAAGAATTTGGCAGTTCCTCAAGGATTAAACATAGTTACTGCGTGACCCACCACTTTTTCACTTCTAGATATATACCCAAGAGAAATGAAAAACTGTCCACACAATAAACCTCCTCACAGATGTTCATAGCAGCCGTTTTTATAATAGCAAAAGGTGGCGATGATCCACATCTCTGCCAGCAGATGAAGGATAAATACAGTGAGGCATATCCACATGCTGGAATGTTACTGGGCAATAAAAAGGGGTGAAGTCCTGAGGTGGACTCCATGCCACTACGTGGAGTCCCGGGAGGAAGGAAAGGAGAAAGTGCATAAAAAAAATATTTGAAGAAATAATAGCCCCAAACTTCCAAAATCTGTTGCAAGACATAAATTTACAGATTCAAGAAGCTCACTGAACTCTAAAGAAAATAAATGCAAAGAAATCCATGCCCAGAAATATTAAAATCAAACTACCGAAAACCAACGATGGTGAAAAAACCCTTTAAAGTAGCTGTAGAAAAATGGTAAGTCACATACACGGGAAACATGACTGCAAGGACTGTGGATTTCTCGTCAGAGACCATGGGCACAAGAAGGCAATGGAGCCACACATTTAAATACTGACAGAGACGAACCGTCGATCCAAATTCTATACCCAGCAAACGTCTTTCAGGAATTCAGGCAAAATCAAGCCACTCTCCAATGAAGGGAAACTAAGAGAATTTGTCACCAGCAGAACTGCTCTAAAATAAATGCTAAAAGGGTTACTCCAGGCAGCATGGAAATGGTGCCAGAAGGGAGCTTGGAACTTGAGGGACGAAGAGAAAGAAATCGTAAATCTTTATGTGAAACTCTGGTTTTTCATCTTACTTCTTTATCATATATATGATGGCTGAAAACAGAAGTGACAGCACTGTCTGGGGAATTCTGAATGTATGCAGGTGTCATAAGGAAACACACCAGGGGCGCCTGGGGGCGCAGTCAGTTCAGCGTCATGATCTCATGGTTCGTGGGATTGAGTCCCACATAGGGCTCTGCTGATGGTGTGGATCCTGCTTGGAGGTCTTTCTCTCCCTTTTTCTCTATCCTCCCTACTTCTCTGTCTGTCTGTCTCTCTCTCTGAAAATAAATAAACTTTAAAAATAATAAGTAAAAATAATGAAACGACAGCAACTGTAAAGGGAGGTTAAAGGTGGTCTGAGGGCTACGTTTTCTGCACTCCACTGCAAGTGGCAAAATATTCACTTGAAATAGACTGTACCAAGTTCAGTGTCTGTATTGTAACCTCCAGAGCAGTCGCTAAAAAATAATTATACAAGGAGATATAGTAAAGACAAATAAACCAACAACACCCAGCAAAGTGGGATACTGAGAGAGAGAGGAAGGAAGGAAGGAAGGAAGGAAGGAAGGAAGGAAGGAAGGAAGGAAGGAAGGAAGGGAAAGGGAAGGAGGGAGGGAGAAAGGATCTCATGGTTTGTGAGTTTGAACCCCATGTCAGGCTTTGTGCTGATGGTGTGGAGCCTGCTTGGGATTCTCTGCCCTCCCCGGCTTGGGCTCTCTCTCTGTCTCAAAATAAATAAATAAACTTTAAAAAAAAAACACCTAAATGTGCATTCACCAAACAACAGATTTTCAAAGTACATGAAGCTGAAACTGATAGAACTGAAAGGTGAGGGGCGCCTGGGGGGCTCAGTCGGTTAAGCGTCCGACTTTCGCTTAGGTCATGATCTCACGGTTCGTGGTTCGAGCCCCGTCGGCTCTGTGCTGACTGCCAGCCAGCCTGGAGCCTGTTTCAGAGTCTGTGTCTCCTCTCTCTCTGACCCTCCTGCTCACGCTGTCTCTCTCTCTCTCCTAGAAATAAAAATATTAAAAAAAAAAAAAGAACTGAAAGGTGAGATCAGTTCACAATGGTGGCTGTGACCTCAGCTGTTCTCCCTCTGTGTCAACAGGACAAGTACAGGCAGATCCGTTCAGGAGGTAGAACTGAGCACTAGAAAGGACTGGTCCTAAACGACATTATACTTTACACGTGCGCACGAAACATTCTCCAGAAAGATCAGGTCCTGGGTTATAAAATCAACCTAACACACCTAAAAAAATTCAAAGCACACAAAGTATGTCCCTGACCACAGCGGAATAAAGTAGAAATCAATACAGAAGGGTATCTTGAAAGCCCCAGAGGCTCTGATGCTCATGCACTTGTCAATCACCCATGGATCAAAGAAAACACCTCCGGGGAAATCAGAAAACATTTGAAGTAAATGAAAAGAAAGCTTTCAGTATCAAAATTATTTGTGGGATGCAGTTAAAGCAGGGCTTAGAGGGAAATTTATAGCATTAAATATTCCAAGCTTCCTCCTGAGTGAACTAGAAAAAGAAGAAAGAAACTCAAAACAACCAGAAGAAAAGGAAATCCTAAAGATGAAGCCCAAGCCCAATCAAAAACAGAAACAATTTACATAAAATCCATGAAGTAAGAGATGGCTCCCCGGAAAAGCCTATTACATTGATAAACCTCCAGCCAGGCTGATGAAGGAAATAGAGAAGAAATAAATTACCACTAAGAAGAGAAAAGAAGGGGCATCACTACGGAGCCCACAGACATTCAGAGGAAGAGTAGAATCTACACAGGTTCTGATTCAGCGATCTCAATGGACCGACCAAGTCCCTGAAATCCAAACTCAAAATTTGCCCAAGAAGAACTAACCACCTGAATACCCTCTATCTACTGAAGCAATTGGGTTCATAGTAAGTAACCTTTCAAAGAAAAAAACTCCACAGATAGTTTCACTGGCAAATTGTACAAAATAGTTAATGATTTAAAAACAACAACAACAACAACTCTACATAATCTTTTCAAGAAAGTAGAAGAGGGGCACCTGGGGGCTCAGTCGGTTAAGCGTCCAACTTCGGCTCAGGTCATGATCTCACAGTTTGTGGGTTTGAGCCCCACATCGGGTTCTGTGCTGACAGCTCAGAGCCTGGGGCCTGTTTCAGAGTCTGTGACTCCCTCTCTCTCTGACCCTCCCCTGCTCACACTGTATCTCTCTTTCTCTCTCTCTCCTAGAAATAAATAAAACATTTTTAAAATTTTTTAAAAATAAATAAATAAATAAGTTAAAAAATGTTTTAATAAATAGAGGAGATAATACTTTCCCATTTTATGATGACAGCATTCCCCATTTCCAACAAGAGACAAAGATAGGACCAGATAAAAAGCTACAGAACCATGAACATCTATGCAAAATCCTCAATGAAACACTAGCAAATTGAATCCAGCAACTTACAGAAAGACTAAAAATGTCACGGCCAAGCATGGCCCCCCCCGAAGGCACGAGTGGCTCAGCACTGCCTCGCCGACCACCGCCCTCGGCCACACCAGCAGACAAAACAAAACCACAGGGCACTCAGTAGATGCAGAGAAAGCATTTGATAAAATCATCTGTTCATAATTTAAAAAAAAAAAAAAACTCTCAGAAAACAAGGATTAGGAAGGAACTTCCTGAACCTGGAGATGTCATAAAAAAAAGAAAAAATAACTTCAGCGTCAGGTTATTGTTGCTAGAATATAGGAATTTGACCTTGTGTCGGTCGCTTGACCTCCCTACCTGGTCCTGGGGAGGGCCGTTCGGCGCTGGGGTTTCCATCATCACGCTGTCTGCGCGGGGCAGGGCCAGTGTGAGGGTTTCGTTCTAATCCGAACGCTTCCCACCTCCTTTCCTCCACTGACATATTTGCAGGCGAAGGAACGTGGCTTGTGGAGACGCGCTTTAAAGTGCCCCAGGGGGAGAAGCGTGGCCGTGGGGCAGGGACGCGGGGTGTGTGACGCCCTGCTGCGCTCGGTGCAGGGGCGCTGCCTGCTCTCCTCTGCATCCTGCATAGGTCTGGCCTATTTTATAATAAAGGGTTTTTTCATCTATCACAACAACCCCAACAGTTGAACAAATGGAAAAGGGGCAAAGGCAGTTCACGAACAATTAAAACCCGCATGACCAGAATTCGTGAGCACAGCTGTCTCCTCACCAGCACATTCCAGCGAGAGAGGATTTGCCCACCACGTGGGAGGGCTGGCGCGCAACGGCGCGTGGCCGGGCTCGTTTGCCCAGCTCCTGCCCTTGAACCCAGGGACTCACATCTGCTTTCCCCTTAAGGGGGGATGAAAACTAAACCAGAGTCCACACAGCAACGAGCCTGGAGTAACCGGACGCAAACGGAGTGAGGGTCCGCCCGGGCCTCTGGGGGGGCAACCCCGGGACCCCGGTGTGTGACGCGGGCAGGGAAGCACCCATGCGCACGTCTTCAAGGAGCAGGGAACACATAAGGGAGGCGTCAGGCCCTGCGCGCCGGGGGCTCTGGGAGGTGCTCTGGCTCCCGGCACCTTCTCCAGGAGCGCAGGTTGCTTGATCAGCAGAAAAGAACACAGAGGTGGCAGGATCCTTCCCAGGGCCCCGCGGCAGGGCGCGGCCAGGTCCGCAGGGAGCCCACGCGGCGTCCCTGCCACTGCTGGCGCCGCGGCCCCCTCGCCAGGGCTCCTGCCCGCCGCCACCCTGCCGGCCTCCGCCAAGCGCAGCCTGAGCTTCTCTGCTCAGCAGGCCCGGGGGAGGCGGGATCTTTACATTTCCTTCAGCTGGTGGCCCCTCCACCCTGTGCCCAGCACAGTGGCAGCCAGTGGGGGTAGGAACAGGGCCGTCTGGACAGAGGCCGAGGGGCCAATGGTCCGGAAAGAGGGAGGCACCGACTTGCAGAGGTCAGGAGGTTCACAGAGGGTCAAGGTACCCAGGCTCCCAGGGGGTCCGAGGCCCCTGGGCAGAGCAGACTGAGCTCCAAGCCACAGCCTGACCCATTTCCAGGACGCGTGTGGGCACCCAGCCACTCGCCTCCCGGGGCCCACCGTCTCCGGGCCTGACTCCTGCGAACCAGCCCATTGTGTGGTTTGGGTGCAGAGCCCAGTGGGGGGAGGGCGAGGCTTCCGGGCACAAGGAGGCTGAGGGGAAGCAGCTGCCATGTGGGGGCGCAGGGGCTCACTCCAGGTGACGGCTTCTGTCCTGGTTTTGCGCACAGGACAGCTGCGTTCCCCAAAGGTCACTCCCCTCAGGAGCAGCAGAGCCGTGTC
The DNA here is from genome assembly GCA_017311185.1 of Proteles cristata cristata. Classification (NCBI taxonomy): domain Eukaryota; kingdom Metazoa; phylum Chordata; class Mammalia; order Carnivora; family Hyaenidae; genus Proteles; species Proteles cristata. Next base: position 8,024 of record JAESUZ010004181.1, read on the forward strand.
TGTCGTCCCTCGTCCCTCCATCCGTCCAGTCTCGGGGGCAGAGTCGAGCTGGGACCTTTAGGGGAGCACCCGGAGCAGACGAACGAGAGTCTGAGTGTCGCCCGCAGGCTGGGGGGAGCGGGGCTCAGGGCCCAGCAGCGGCCGGGGTGGGGGGTGCTGAGCCCAGCGGGGAGGGGAGGAGAGGGATGCGAGCGGAGGCCTCTCTGACCAGGGCCGCAGGTTTGGGTTTTGTGCCTGCTCTGGAAGACACTGGAGCAGGGAGGGGAGCCCTGGGCGTCGGGAAGTGGGGGGCCCTCTGCTGCAGACCCTCACTACAGAGAAACATGGCAAAGCAGGTGGGGGGGCGGGGACCAGGGTGCCTTCCTCACAGCAGGGCGTGCAAAAGCCCCTCGGCTGCTGGGCGCTGGGGCCAGAGACCCACACTCTAACAGCCCCACTGCGTGTGACCCCGAGGACCCCCGTTCCGAGGGGGCTGGGGAGGCAAGGGCCAGCAGGGCAGGCGCCCGGCCCCCCCAGCACCTGTCCCCAGATTAGATTTCTCTTTTCTCATTACCGCGGTAATAGGTCCTTCAGACCTCATTCCAGCCCTAGATATTATCTGACCCGTATAATTAATTAATTATAGCCCAAATATTATAGATTATTAAAAATAGCATAACTAATAGTGTAATATCTCAAGCTGTCGACTTTAATAGTCAACATTGTCTTGGCCGCGCTTATCAGCCCGGGACACCCGGTGAGAATATTGATTCCGGGTAATTTTAGCCGTCATCTGCCATCCTGACGGGGAACTGTCAGGGCCTCACCCAAGCCGGGGCTCATTTGAAATCGTTAAACCGCCGCACGGCTCACAGTGGATCTTAATGTTCCCTTTTTCTCCCCTTCAATATGTTTCAGCAACAGAGAGGAAAATAAATAGAGAAGTGGACGCGGAGAGAGGGAGGGAGGGGAGAGGCTGCTCTCAAGGGGAGGGAGGAGCGACTGATTTGTCTCTCTCCCTGGGGACCCTGCACTCTCCACCACAGCCCCCCCAGCCCCTCTTTCCCGGACACTGTCGGGTGCTGGGGAGGCTGCGCAGAGACCTGCACCCCTGACCTTGCCGGCGTAGCCCCACCCAGGCTGCGCCCTGGCGACCCCGGAGACCCACCCACCACCGGCGGGCACAGCGCGCTCAGGCCACAGTCAGCCCCGAGGGACACACGCTCACAGTCACCGGACCCCCCCTACACACACGGAGCAGCACATGCAGAGCCACACGTGCGCGTGAACACACGGGCACATGCGTGTGCGTGCGCTCGCCGGGGGCCTCCTGGGGGCCGGGCTAGGTCCAGGGCTCGGGACACCGAGGGGTGCGCACGAGGAACCAGGACCCCGGAAGTGAAGAGAGAGGCCTGGGGTGCTGCAGTGCCGAAAGGCATCAGCAGGGGGAGGTTCCCCGGAGAAGACGGAAGCCTTGAGCCCCCACCCCCGCTGCAAACCCATCACCAGCTTCGCTTGGGGAAGGACGGCAGCTGCCCGCAGGCGGGCCCAGGGGCCCCGCACCCACACAGGAGCCTCCGTGACGCCGGCCGCTGGGGGGCGGGGCCCAGTCTCCCCCAGTCCTCCCATCCGGGCCCCACGGGTTCAGCGGCTCAGCAGCCCTGTCCAGCGAGCGTGTGCGACCGCTCCACCTCTGGCACACGCTCGCCCGCCCTCACCCCAGCGGCGCCTCCACCGCCCCTCCGCGTCCCCTGCAGGGGGGAGGGTGCCCAGGGCAGCGATGCTCCAGAATCCGAGGCTTCCCTTGGAGTGTTACTCAAACTTCTAATTATGATTCACGCATGTGATAATAATTTAATAATCAGGGAGCCGTGCAAGAGGCATTAACCTCAATTAAGCTCATTACACGGCGTGACTGCCCCCACCACGCGCCCTCCCGACCCTGAGTGCGTCCTGCGGGGGTGACTGTGGCATATGCATGCTGGGCAGGAAGTTTCACTGAATGCATTTATTGAACACTTTCTGTTTACCTGGCCTGGACCCCTCCTCGCACCCTCAGCAGGTTCCCGAGCCCCTTCCCCTCTTCCTCCCTGGGCGACCCAGCTTCCCAGGACACTGTCCACACTCCCTGACCTGGGAAGCACCGCCTTCTCCAAGCCTGACCTTCGCACCTCCCTCCCTGAGGCCTATCAGGTGGAAATGGAAGGACCGCGGTGAGGATGCGCTCTCCCGGGAAACTGGGTAACTGCCTCCCTCCTTGATGGCAGACCTCCCCACCTTGCCCATTTCCACCCCCGTGTCCACCACAGGCCTCACCCTGTCAGACGTGTGCCATGGAGAGTAGCAGCCCAGTGCATGGCGGGCGAAGGAATGAGCCCCCACGGGATGTGGGGAGTGGGGAGGGAACACCGGCACCCGAGTCTGGGTGACTGGAGAGATGTCAGGGACAGCGGCCTGTGATTGTGGGGTGGGTGAGGGTGAGCAGTGGGTAGGCCAGCTGGCGGATACTGGGCGCATGGAGGGCTGCTCACAGACACTGAAGAAGGTAAGTCTAAGACCACTCTAGGATGCCACGGGTGGTAAAGTGCCCCACCGTATCAGTCTCTTTCTGCTACAACGTTGCTGTGTAACAAATAGCCCCAAAGCTCTCAGTGGCCACCCACTTCCTGCTCATGACCATGATCAGCTGCCATTGGTTGCCTCCCACTGGGCTCATCAGGTGGGGTTTAGGTGGGCTCCAGACCTTGAGTCCTAGTTCCCAGCTGCTCTTAAAGCCTGAGCTCAGAGCAGGCTTCTGGTCCCTTCTGCGCACTGTGGGTCATGTGGCCAAAGTAGAATTTTAGTGGGTGGGAAGCATACTTTCCCCGTGGAAAGGCCATGACCGAGTAAGAGGATGAAGGGTAAGAAAAACTGGTTAAATTATCCAGGGGCACCTGGGTGGCTCAGTCAGTTGTGTCCAACTGTTGATTTTGGCTCAGGTCATGATCTCACGGTTCATGAGTTTGAGCCTGTGTCAGGCTCTGCGTTGACAATGCAGAGCCTGCTTAGGATTCTCTCTCTCCCTCTCTCTGCCCATCTTCTTCTCTCTTTCTCTCTCTCTCTCTCTCAAAATAAATAAACTTAAAAAATCATCCAATCTATGATATTTCTGATATAATTAGTGTTTTTTCCAGCTGGATGGGGCTGGCGGGCACAGGAGTGAGGGACAAGAAGCATCGCTGTAATGTACATGTGTGCACTGGCGCATCTGAGTCTGGAATTACGCTGTGCACAGAGACTCACAGCACAGCGGGGGTCACAGTTCCTTCCTTGGGCAGGGACCTCCTGGGTTGGCCTTTGCCCCCATCTCAACCCGTCACCCCTGGTGAGGCCCAAGCGGAGCCCCAGAGGCATGGATTCAGGCGCCTGAGATTTACCGAGGCAGGAGAAATCCAGGAGGCAGTGTAGGAAAGGGAGGGACGGAACATAAGGATGCCTTCTGGGAAGGTCTTGTCTTGGCATGATCTGCAGGGAGCCCTGGAGTGTAAATCCTGACAGCTGTCTAGCCCTGAAGGAGGGCTGGTGTCCCCCCAGGTGTCTCTAGGAATGAGTCTCTTATCAGCCAAGGACAGTTCTCCTGAGTAACTCACGGGTGTGATCTTGAACCCGTGCATCCTAGCAGCAGGGGCAGGGATCTGGGCTGAGATCTGGACAAGGATCTGGAAAAGGATCTAAGCAGGGATCTGAGTGGGGATCTGGGCAGGGGTCTGGGGGCGGGGGACACCGCCTCCACCCACTACACCAAGGAGAAAATTAATCAGCACCAGACCCCTCTGCTGGTGGAGGACGGAGCCACGGTGGCCAGGGCCCTGACTCCCCAGCCAGGGCCATTTCTCTATTCACAGGGGCCAGAGAAAAGGACCAGGAAGTCAAAGCACTCTGGGGGTGAAAGTAGAGTGTGTGAGCTGAAGTGCTTGCCCCACCCCCTCAGCACTGTGCCTTCCAATTTTCCTTGTTACTTTTTGCATTTTGTATTCTGTCTTTACTTTGATGGGGGACACAGAGCTAAGTGAGACACACACAGTGTCCAGGGGCCCACAGTCTGGAGCCAGAGCCACATGTGAACAGATAAAGATCCCATGATGTGTTAAACATGAGAGTGAAGCTCGGGTTTTGGAAGGACACCCAGGATGGTGTCTGCCTCCGCGTGGGGAAATCAGGCAGCTCCCAGGCAGTGTTGCCAGTAAGGACGCAGGAATGATGCCTGTGGGCACGCAGCCAAGGGCGCTGCTGAAGAGGGCGCCGCAGGAGTAGGCGCATGCCAGGGTGGCCACTGGGCTCAGGAGCTCTGGGTACAGGGCACAAGCTTAGGGACCGCGCAGGACAGCCTACAGGGCCCAGTGAAGAACTCCTTAACGCTGGGCTGCAGAGCCCAGATGCCGGCCCTGGACCATGGCAGCCTTCAGGTGTTTCTGGAAGAGGCACGTGATTTGACCTGTGCTTTAGGATGATGGAGGATAGACCGGGGGGCTAGGCTGTGGCAAGGGCAGTGAGAGGCGGAGGCATTCATCAGTGGGAGACTGTGACACCCTGGGCCTGAGGCACCCCCAGGCCCCCCTACTCACAAGGGGTCTTCTAACCACCCGCCTCCAAACAGAGAGGCTTAGGGCATTCCACCAGGTAAAAAAAGTCTATAGAAAGGCCGGAGTGCTGTGGTGGTTACTGACAGCAAGAATGCCTGAGCTTGGAGCCCTGGGTACTAACAGGACCCTGTAGGGCAGGGATACAAGGTGACCATTCTGGGCAGGATTGAACCTGGACATCCTTGTCGGCCCTGCGAGGTGGACCAGTGGCAAACAAAGCGGCTGGAAAGGCAAAGGGCAACAAGGGGCATTCTAAAGAGAGAGCCTCAGTGACAAGGGCCCCTCAGGCACCTACCTGGACTGCTTCCCTTTGGTACCTGGTAGCTGATTATGTCACTTGGCATCAGTAGGACTTGCATCCACATCAGAGTTCCACCACGTGCTGGCTGGGTGACATCTGAGCATGTGATCAATCTTCTTCATCCTCAGCTCACCATGTGTGAGGTGGGAATCCCCACTGCTGCCCTACCTCTGGTCAGAAAACCCTTTGAGCTAGGATATCCTCCATGGCCAAGAGAGGAAGCTGAGGTGGGAGTTGGGTGCACCCCCCCAGCACCCTTGAATGTACAGCCCGAGAGCCACTTTCAGTTTTGATGATTCAGGATTTTTTTTTCCTATGTAAACCTCACCTTTGCGTTTGACTGACTCCTTGCCATGATCCAGGCCCAGCGCTACGTGCTTTTCATCTTTGAATTCATGCAGCTTAGAAATAGAAGCACTCAAACCCAGGCAGTGAAAACCTTGTAAAAATCCCTGGCCCTTTGGTTGGCCCCGGCTTGGCCATGGTGAATGGGCCGGGGGGCAGCATGGACTGTGCACACACACACACACACACACACACACACACACACACACACACACGCACGCACACACACACACACGCTGCCGCTGTCGTCCTGCGCCGGGATATCCACGAGTTTGGGAAGAGAGCCAAGCGCGGAGCGCAGACGTTCAAGCGGGTTGAGAACCGAGGGGAGCTTAGACGCCGGGAGGCAGCCGCGCTGTCCGCGGTGCTGAACGCGGGCTCAAGAGCGCGGGAGTGGGGGCGGGGCGAAGCGGCGGGCGCGCTGTCCGCGGTGCTGAACGCGGGCTCAATAGCGGAGGGGGCGGGGCGCGAAGCGGCGGGCGCGCTGTCCGCGGTGCTGAACGCGGGCTCAAGAGCGCGGGAGTGGGGGCGGGGCGAAGCGGCGGGCGCGGGGGCGAAGCGGCGGGCGCGCTGTCCGCGGTGCTGAACTCGGGCTCAAGAGCGCGGGAGTGGGGGCGGGGCGAAGCGGCGGGCGCGCTGTCCGCGGTGCTGACGTGCTTTGGCTCTGTCTGTGGGCCTGAAGATGCCCTTGGTGCCGCGGCTGCGCGGTCCGTAGGGCGCAGCCAGACGCCCGTATTTCCATCCTTCTCAGGTGTTGAGTGTGGCGTTCGCTTGCTCGAGAAGTCAGGAGACCCCAGGAGAAGTATATCTTTAGGAAGATGAATAAAGAAATCAATAAGTAGAAAGTTCTCTTGTTTTTCAAACTCTGGGTGAGCAAAAGTGTTCACCGCGGATCAGAGCGGGTGGAGTCCTCTGACCTTCCCAGGAGGAGGGAGCTTAGAAGCCTTCTGTTCTCATTCTCCCCCTCTACCCCCCGCTTCCTTCCCACAGGCGCACAGGAGGTCGGCCCGTCCAGAGACAACACTAGGTCATCAGCAGGACTGGGTACGGACGCAAGGAGTCAGAACACTAATTTGTAGATGGGGGTGATAATGCCTTCTCTGCATATTTCACAGCGATGCTGGGAGGGCCCTGGGCAATCTGCGGTGGGGGTATGCTTTGCATGAAACAAACATACAAAGTGGGGGTTATCCATCCATGTGCTCCTGTAGACCCTGAACATTGCTGCCCCTCCATCCTGTCCAATACAGCACTCCAGATGCAAGAGAAGGGATGCCCCCCACCCCTGCCATGTACATGAAGGCTCTGATCATGTTATTCAGCTCCCAAGGGGAAGGTATAAAAATCACTAGAATCCAACCCCCTACAAATGACAAGTGAAAACACTGAGTAGGGGGTTCATAAACACATAAGTTAGTGGTGGGATGTCCTATCTGCTCTTGTGCACCCCAAACGTCCAAAACACTCTGATGGTGGGGAGAGGATGTGGCTTAGAAGGGCTGGAAGCTCAGGTCTCCCAATACCTCTCCCTCCAACGCCTCCCCTTCCTCTCCTGCACAATCTCAGTCCTCGCCCACAACTGTTCCCTGGACCACTTCTAACCCTTTAGCACCAGCCCTTCCCCGAGATTCCCACACTTGTTCTGTGTTGGTTGGTCTCGGTGCACAGCCGCTCCCACCCCAGCCTGCCAGTGACCCCCTCTGGTCCTGACTGACTTGCAGCGAGTGGAGGCTTAGCGATGAGTAGGCAGAGGCATCCCTATGTCAGTCACTGGTGTCACCTGTCAGTGCCCACCTGGGGCCCTGCAAGGGAGGCTGGTGGCTTGGAGATAACCCGATATGGCAGATGGGCAAAGATTGCACAAATGAGGGTCTAGCTGACAATCAATTGTGATTAGGAGCAAAAAGACGTCTTTATAGCCCTGGACGCTCTGAGCTGAAGTTGGGGGGAGGGGAGGGTTGTTCCCGGGTATCTGAGACAGTAGGGTGGGTGGGTGTTGTGTACCCCCAGGACCAGAGATGGGGGCGGGGCGGGGCAAGAGAGGGTGCTGTGATTTCCCTGAGCCTTGTCCACACAGAGCACACCCCTTTGCATGGGAACGTGACCCAGGGTTGCCTACGGAGCTCTGGAGCTCCCCCCCCACACCCCATTGCCCTGCCCCTGCTCCCCTGGGCCACGCTTTGCAGTTCATTACTCAGACCATGCAGCTCCCGTTAGGCTGTTGCGAGCATGGAAGAGAGAGGCTGAGGAGGACCAAGCGGGGACTCTTGGCACCGCCAGACACCAGGACAGTCACAGCACTTTTGTCCAAGCACCACTCAGCCATGAGCCGGCCCTCTCCTCTCGGCAGGGAGCACTTCCGGCTGTGCCGAGTGTGTGAAGTGTTTGGTTGTATGTTACAATATGTTATTTCATTATGCTTATTACATACCATATTTAATATGCTGTGTTCTCTTTACTACACTTTCACGGTACTTACCATACATGACACTATGTCTACATTACATAAAACATCATCTCATGTGTTTGTGTTGAATGAATGTTGTAGCAAGATGCCTCACATTTCTCTTCCTCACCTGCAGGTGTCTAGTGTGTGGAATGGGGGTGAGAGCAGACCCATGCCCACACCCTGCCTAGCCAGCAGCGTGTAGGGGTTGTGACCGCCATGTTTGTGCCTCCCTGGTGACCTGCGGTAGGTGGGGGACAGGTGCTGCATGGCAGGGAGCATGAGCATGCACAGGAGGGCTTGTGAGGCCTGGCCACCCAGAGCCAGGTCAGAAGTCTGTCCTTGGGACCTGCCCCAAGGGCACCTCAGGCTGTGCCTGGGGGGCGGGGCAGTGGCAGCTCAGGGACTGGCCAGCCAGGGGCCCTGTGTGCCCTCCTCCTCGAGGAAAGAGTGAAAGGGACCAAGACCAGACCAGTGCAGAGTTGGTGAGCACTGGTGAGGCTGGCTGCAGGGAAGTGAGTGCACGAGTGGGTCACGCGCCTGAGATGGTGTGCCTAGGTGTTCGTGAATGAGGCTGTGATTGTATGTGGTGCGTGCTGCTGAGTGTGTGTGTGTGTGTGTGTGTGTGTGAATGGGGTGTGCACATCTATATTCAAACTTAGCTGGGGGAGGGGTAGAGCCTAAGAGCCCCACCAGGAAGGTGGGGGCGGGAAGGAGATAATTACCTCCCTGTGATGAGAGATTATCCACCCTCCTTCCCCCAGAGGTGATTTATAATTTAAAGATAAAGAATAATCAAGTCCTGGCAAGGAAGGACACAGTGTTGTGGGTCTGATTGGAATCTCGGGATGGGCCAGCACGCGGGGGAGGGGAGGGGCGGGAGGGGGAGGCCTTGCCTCCCCCTCGGTCCCAGCCTCCCTGAGGCTCAGCATGTCCGAGCTTGGCCCAAATTACAGCCGATTGGTCCCCCATTATTTCCCCCAACTTTTAATTTCTGCTTCCAAAGGATCATTGCCCGCGGTAATTGCAAAGGACCCGTCCTTGTGCGCGGAGCAGGCTCCGGGGACCGCAGTGTGAGGCGGCGCGCACACCGCTCGTGCACACGCCTGCGCGCACATTCACGCCCGTCACACACAGCCTCACACCCTGCAGACCCTCGCACGCGCGCTCCCACCTGGGTCCCAGCAGCGGCCGGGGAGCTGGCTGGCTCTGCGGCGGGAGGGGGCGGGCGCTGCCGGGCAGCACGGTCCCGCCCTCGGACCCGGCCGGCCCTCCCGAGGCCGCAGGCCCGGTGGTGCGCACATCGCAGCTGTAGATGAATGTGCGCAAATAAAGACCGGACCGTGGGGCTTGTTTCCCCGGGCGCGGGAGCGAAGGCGTTTGCCCTACGGTGTCCCCTTACTTGAAGGATATCGATTTTTATGTAGGCCGCCTGCTGTTTGTACGACTCTTCCATCCCCATTTTGGGGGGCGGGGGCGGGAGGGCCGTCCGGCCTCCCTCATTTTCGATCCCACTTCTAAGGAGCAACCCAGGGGCCGCCGGCCCCGCCCCTTGCGGGAACCCGAGGCCGGGCCCTAGTTTTACGACGCGAAGGGGGCGGGGGCGGGGGGGCCGGAGGGACCGAGACCCTGAGCAGGGGAGACCCGGAGACTCGAGAGGAGACCCCCGAGACGAGCGACCGGGGGAGGCGGGACCGAGGTCCACGGAGCAGGTGGGAGGGGGCCGAAGGCACGCGGCAGGCGCCGAGAGCCGGCCTCCGGGGACGCCCCACCCCTCCCAGCCGAGCAGGGGCGCCGGGGCCTCGGAGACCTCGGGTGCGCCAGGGCTGCGCGCCTCGGAGCCAGAAGACAGGCCGCCGGGGCGCCGCGTCCCGCGCCGGGATGTCCCGGCCAAGTCTTAGCGCCCGCCCGCGCGCGCGCCCCGGGGCCTCCGCGGCCCCTCCGCCGATTGATCCCGCAATTATTTAAAACCGGCGCTGCTCCTCCCCCTGCGCCCAGGAGGCAGGCGCACCGTCTCTGGACGAGCCGAGGCGCAGCGCCGCACCGCCGACCGCGACAGCCGCTCGCGGCCCGCACTCGGGCTCCGCGCGGCGCGTCTGTCGGTCGCGCCCGGGGCTCCGTCCGTGTGTCCCGCGCGGGGCCCGCCTCCTCCGCCCGGGGCCGTTCGCAGCCAATTAGGCGCGCGCGCTAACGAGGGCGGCGGAGCCCCGTGGCCGCCTGCGGGCGCACGTGTGTGCGGCGTGTGGGCGCGTGGGCGCCGCCGGCGGGGCCGCCATAAATGCGCGGGCCGGGCGCGGCGGGCGCCTGAGGCGGCGGCGGAGGCAGCGCCGGGCGGCAGCGGCCGAGAGCCAGCCGAGCCGAGGCCGCCTGCGCGAGGCCGTGCGGCGGCGCCCGGGCCGCCGGGAATGGGAGCCCAGTAGCCGGCGGGGCCCGAGCGGCCGGAGCGGCGGGAGGCCGGCATGAGCGCGAGCGGCCCGGCGGCTCCCGGGGACGGCCCGGCGCTGCCGCCGCCGCCGCCCGGGCTCCGGCCCGGGGCCGCACCGCCCGCGCCCGCCGCCGCCGCCGCCCGGGACGCCATGGACGGGCGCGCCGAGCTGCCCGCCTTCGCCCGCGCCGGACCCCCGCCGCTCGCCGCCAGCGACACGGTGCCCGCGGCGCCCGAAGGGGCCGGGGCGGCCCGGCCTGGCCCGCCGCCGCGCCCCACCTCCTTCTCGGTGCTGGACATTCTAGACCCCAACAAGTTCAACAGCAGAAGACGTCGCTGCGTGCTCCTGGGGCCCGTGGCGCCCGCCGCGTGCGCCCCGTGCGCCCCGGCCCCCTCCGCCCCGGGACGCGCGCCGCGCTCGGAGGACCTGGAGCGCCGCGCCCTCGCCGCCGCCGGAGGAGCCGGAGCCGCTACCGGAGCTGAGCCGCCGCGTGAGTAGGACGCGGCCCGCTCCGGGCGTGGGGGGCCGGGGGCCGGGTAGGGGCACCGGCCGCGTCTACGCGTCCACGCTCTCCCCTGGGCCCCTCGGCGAGCCTGGGCGGCCGGGTACCGAGGCTCAGTACAAAGTTCGCAGCGCGCGGGGCTCCGTCCGACCCGGACTCCGGGCCCCGAGCCGCCCCGCGCCTCCCGGGATGGCTCCGCCGGCCGGGTCCCAGGGGTGAGGAGGCCCCTGCGGGGCCGGAGGAGGAGGCTGCCTGCGAGGCGATGGGCCCGTGACCTCCCCGCCCCCACCGTGGCCGCCGGAGGCCTCCCTCCCCGTTTCCTCTTCCTCTTTTTTTTTTTTTTGGACAAATCAGACTAATTGTGACAAAACGCTGGTTATCTCTGGAAAAACAATTAAATCCCTTCGATTACAGTTAAGGGGAAATGTGCTTAGCGGCGGAAAGCGGCCGGTAATGGGGCGGCCCGCGCCCCCGGCCCGGTCGATATCCCATTACGGCAGCATGCATATCTCTTTCAAGCACCTTGCAAACTCCCCCCGAACATCTAAATTATAGGGTCAAAATTCGGATAATTACTCGATTAAAACCTATTACACTTATTAGGGGCCGCTATTGATCGAGAATTGCATTCGACCGGCTCCTGATTGCTTTTGGAGCCCCCTCCTCCGGCCTTCCTCCCGCCAACTTCGCAGCCCCTCGCGGAGCAGCGCCGGGAGCGCAGGGCTCGTGGGCCGGGGCGCAGCCGGGACGTGCGGGGGCCTCAGGGGGCTTCGCTTTGCGGCTCGCTGGTGGGGTCTAGATGGAGGAGCAAGCCCAGGCGGGCCGGAGGGGAGCCCTTTGGGCCTCGGGCCTAGCCCGGTTCTGGGGGCGTCCACCCAGGGCCTCCACCCGCATCGGGAGCCCATCCCAGCAGAAGGCCCTGCAGGTTCAGGGAGGGAGCCAGGCCAGGCCCTCTCCCTCCTCAGCCCTCCCCGGGACAAGCAGAGCTGCGTGGCCAGGTGCTCTCCGGGCCCCCTGGGGGGCACAGCCCCTGCTCTGGCTAAGGGGGTGGGGGGGCCAGGTCACCTGCCGCCCGCTGCCAGTAACCACTGCAGCTGCCCTGGAGGAGTCTGCTGGTACCTAGTTTGGTGTTTGCTCCCCGGGTTCTCGCTGCAAACCTGACTCAACAGCAGGGGCCTCGGTGCCCGAGTGGGTGGTTCTGCCTGGGCACCTGCCCTGGCTTTTCTCGTGGCCGCACCACCACCTGTGGGCGTGGAGTCTGCCCAGGACAGACCCTTTCTTCCAAACGTCCCAGACCTCAGGGGCCTCAGCTAGGAGGAGCGCCGTCGCCCCTGATTTAGCGCCCCAGCCCAGGGCGGGACCCCTGGTCAGGACCCAGACCCACCCGGGTTTCAGCGCGCGGAGGAGGCCTGCCAGCTTCCAGGGCCGGGAGACTTGGCGTGGAATTGGGGCCAGGGCGGCTGGTTTTGGTCCCCAGGAGCCCCCTCCTCGCAGCCGGCTCCAACCCACCGCGGCCTCTGGCCCGTCGGCTCTAAAATGCCGGGTAATTGGCTGGCCCTCGCCTCCCCTAATTGGAGGGTAATCTACGCCGAAATAAATTAAATGGCCGTTAACTAGTTTGTACATTACACAAAATGAGTTTAATTAAGTTTGTATCTGCCCCGCGGATCGATCGGAGCTTTCACTCTGCCGTAAACCCCGCGCGCGGGCACCGGCCGACCCGGCCCGGGAGGCTCTGCGCGGGGGAAGCTTCGAGAGAAGGAAGCGAGGAGGGGACGGCCGGGCGCGCGGGAGAGGAGAGGGGAGAGGAGGCGGAGGGAGCCGAGAGGGGCCCCGCCGGGCGGGCGCGGTCCCCGGGGCGCGGCGGGCGGGCGGGCGGGCGGCGCCCTGACTGTCCTGTGCTCCCGCCCGCAGACGCCGGCGGCCCCTGCAAGGCGGACGAGGCGGAGGCCGGCGGCTACAGCAGCGGCGGCGGCGGCCGCAGCCCGAGCGCGGACAGCGGGGACGAGGCACCCGACGACGACGACGACGACGACGACGACGAGGCGCCCGAGGCGGGCCCTGCGCGTGGCGCGGAGGAGGCGCGGGGAGGCGGCGGCGGCCTCGCGGCCCCGCGGGTCGGGCTGCCCGGCGCAGCCGAGGCGGCGCCCGGCGCGGTCGACGAGGCCGCAGCCCCGGCGCCCGCGGGACCTCGCCCGAAGCCCCGGGCCCGCCGGGGATCGCGGCGGCGGCGCCGGGGCGCGGGGACGACCCCCAGGGCGCGGCCGCGGCCGCGACGAAGCCCAAGCGGAAGCGCACGGGCTCGGACTCCAAGTCCGGGAAGCCGCGGCGCGCGCGCACCGCCTTCACCTACGAGCAGCTCGTGGCGCTGGAGAACAAGTTCAAGGCGACGCGCTACCTGTCGGTGTGCGAGCGCCTCAACCTGGCGCTGTCGCTGAGCCTCACCGAGACGCAGGTGAAGATCTGGTTCCAGAACCGCCGCACCAAGTGGAAGAAGCAGAACCCCGGCGCCGACACGAGCGCGCCGACCGGCGGCAGCGGGGCTCCGGGCCCGGGCGCGGGTCCGGGCGCGGGGCTGCCGGGCGGCCTCAGCCCGCTCAGCCCGTCGCCGCCCATGGGCGCGCCCCTCGCCATGCACGGCCCGGCCGCGTACCCGGCGCACGGCCCCGGCGGCCTGGTGTGCGCCGCGCAGCTGCCCTTCCTGTCGAGCCCGGCCGTGCTGTCGCCCTTCGTGCTGGGCTCGCAGACCTACGGCGCGCCCGCCTTCTACGCGCCGCACCTGTGAGCGCGGCGGCCGGAGGGACCCGGAGGCGCCCGCCGCCGCTCCTGCAAGGCCTCGGTTGTGGACTCGGTATATAGCCCGTTGCTACAGAAGAGTTTTAAATTTATAAATGACTGTACGCGTCGGGGCCGGGCTCGGCCCGCTCGGAAGCACTTTGCTGAACTTTGCTCAATCAATAAACCGCAGGAGGCCGAACCCGCGTCCCTCGGGCTCCCGCGCGGCCGCCCGGCCCCGCTGCTGCGTACTTGGCGCGACTGGGGCCCCTGGGGCTGTTGGACCAGCCGCGGGGTTCAGGACTCGGCTTCCCCGCGGGCGTGGTGTCCTGTGGCCAAACTGCCGTCGGGTGGCGTCTGGGTTCCGCCACACACTCAGGCGCACACGCGCGTGCGCCTAGTGCCGGGCGACTGAGGCTACCGTCCAAGAGTCCCCCCATCCCGGACCCCCGGACCCCCCAGCTTCAGGGATGTCCCCTTCCCCCTCCGCATAGCCTCGGGAAGGGGGGCAGGAAGGAGACCGGGCAGGGCGGGGCCGCGGGTGTTGGGCGCATCCGCCCGCAGGCCCCGCAGGGACGAGCTGCCGTCGCTTCCCAGCGGAGGAAAGGGGGGCTCGCCGGGCTCCAGCGGCCTCCCCCGAAGCCCGAGCTGGACCGCAAGCCCCGCCCGCGGAGTCCGGTGCTCCGCCCGGTGCGGCCACCTCTCCTCCAGCGACTCGCGGGTTCCCTTCAGGGGCGGTCCCCACGCGGGGTCCTGGGGGCCCGGGGATGCGGAGAGGCCGGAGGCGGCGGCGCCTGGGCGGGTGGCTGCCCCCGCGAGAGCCGAGGCTGCGGGGCCGCCGGGGCTCCGGAAGAGCTCGCAGGGGCGCCGGGCGGGGCGCCGTGGGACCCCGGGGCTGGTCGGAGCCGAGCCCTGGGCTGCAGAGGGAGCAGCCGCGGCCGCGTCCCCCTGCGCTTGCAAGGAGTCGCTGAGCGCTCACAACTTGTCCCTGCGCCACGGAGCCCGCCACCGTCCACTCGGGCTGGGGCTGGGAAGGTAAGAGGCGCCGTGGGGCTGAGCGACAGCTTTCCCACATCGGCCTGGGAAGCAGTGGGCAGAGCGCCCCCCCCACGGCGTCACCATCACCAGTGGGTAAAGCGTGGTTGACGGGCAGCTGGGGCCGCCCTGCCCTGGCCTCCCTCAGCGCCTCCTGCTCGCTCGCCGTCTGCGCAGCGGCCGCACCAGGAGACTTTCTGCTAAGTAACCCTGCTGACTTCTCAGGCCCAGGGGCGAGGGCTCTCCCGCTGAGGGGCTCAACTCTGCTGAATCTAACGGGGAACGGGGAGGAGGAGGGAGCACCCCCGGTCTCACCACTGAGGCCTGGGCATCCGGGGTGTAGGCGACGGACAGAGGAGACCCAGAGCTCCAGAAAGTTCCAGAAGGCTCTTGGCCTAAAATTGAATCCCAGCATTATCGTGAACCCAAGTAGTCTCGAGGGGCTGCCAGGCAAGAAGCCAAGCCTCCACGTCTTGGGAGCTGAGAGCACAGGCCAGAGAAGCAAGCCCACCTCAAAGGTGTGGGCTCTGAGCTCCAGGGAGCCCCCGCTTCGCCTATGCCCACCCTGCTGAGCTCAGTGGGCTCTGCTGCTTCACAGCCCTGAGAGGCGAGGAGAGGCCGACTCCCAGGGACAGCGCCTCTGTGGGGCTCTGCTGCACCAGCACTCAGGCCTGGGCTGGAGGCAGGGGGCGTGGCGGCTTTCCCGACCCCCGTCCCCGCCCCTGTCCCACGGGGGTCTCACTTTGCTGTTAGAGCCGCGAAGGGCTGTCTCAGTCCTGGGATCTGAGTGCCCTGTGGGATGCCCCCTCCTCAAGCAGGGCCGGGAAAACACGGGCCTGCCCGAGGGCCTTGCTGGGAGGCTGCGCTCACCACACTGGCCCCCAGCCTCCTGCCCAGGAAGTGCTGAGCCCAGGCGGAGGCAGAGCTCTGCCCAGCATGAGGCCACTCCGCACACCGCCCAGCCCACAGCTGGCACTCTGTGGTCCCTTGCTATTGGGATTAGCTTTGGCTGCATGAAAAAGAAAATCCGAAGAACACAAGTGGAAAGGAGATTATTTTCTTTTGTGCGAGAGAGATCTGGCCGCGGGCCGCCCCAGGCAGCTCTGACACCCACAGAGAGCCCTGGGAAGCCTATTCCATCCTACTGTCTGCTACGGCATTTCTGGGCTGGTCCTCATCCTCAGGGATCCACATGGAGGGTGCGGCTCCAGCCACCACATCCCCAGTCCGTGCAGCAAACAGGAAGGGAAGGAGGAGGGGCACACCCCTTTTCCTTTTAAGGTGCTTTCCCAGAAGCCTATGTAACATAGCTGCTCCTAACTCGTTGGTCAGAGCTTGGTCACATGGCCACTCCCAGCTAAGGGAGACTGGGAAATGTAGTTTTTTAAAGATGGTGGCAACTTACTCCTAGTAAAGAGGGGAGAACGCGTATGGGGGTGCTAGCCGACTTGCCACCCTTGCACCCTGGCAACTCCGCCCGATTCCTTGTCTGCCTGCCCAGCTCGCTGACCCAGCCTGGTCCCCTCCCCCTCCCGCCCCCACCGCCAGCTGGGCATTGGGGGCCATGGGTTCACCCAGCTGTAGGCCACACCCTCCAGCGGGCACGCACCTGGCCAGCGGCCTGCTGCCTCACTCCACTTTGTTCACGTCTCTCTCTCCGTGACCCCCCACGCCCCACACCCCCACTGCCCTCTCTGCCCACCCTGGACTGACACCCGCGCCCTCCCTCCTCACCCACTCTTCCTCACTGGGCAGTGTCCAGGCATCTCTAGTGTCAGCACCTTCAGCTGCCCTCCTTCCAAAGCCAGAGTTACCCAAAGAGCTATTTACACTCGCTGTCCGCCTCTCCCCTTCAGCCCACGCAGCCCCGGCCCCACCGCCTGCCAGTGCTGCCGCTGGACAGCCCGCCCAGGACCCTTCATGCTCACCTGCAATCCTGCAGAGGCGCCGCCCCCTCTGGGCACGAGGCCCCCGCCCCCCCCACTGTCTTCCAGCAAAGCCTGGAGGCCAGCGCACCCCGACCCACCCCGCTCCCGGGGCAGCCAGCCCCCACGTCTCAGCAGGGGCCAGCTCTCCTGCTGAGAGAGCTGCGCAGACCTCCCTGTGTCTAGTGGTGCACCCGACCGCAACCCGTCACTGCCTGTGCCCTCCGGTGCTCCCCCCTCGCCCCGGGTTAGTCACGTGTAACCACACGTCCCCTGCTCCCAGCCGGCCAGCCTCATCTGTCACACCACCCGTCCCAAAGGGGCACCCAGAGGGCCCAATGTGGAGTCCCCAGGCCTGTGCCCTGAGTCACCTGAGGTTCATACGGCTCTGTGAGGTGTCACTCAGCTCGGGGGGCTTCCTTCCTGGAGGGGATGGCATTTACTTAGGGAGGGCAAGGCCTGGGGCACCAGCTGGGGGAGGGAGGGTAGGGTCAAGTAGGTCATTCTCGGGGACGTAGGGGCTGTCACATGGAGGGACACAGGTCCACTCCAGGGCCGCACCCCAGCGGCAGGCAACGAGTCCAGGATGGCGCGTCCCACTCTGCCCTGCGTGACGGCCCCTTCTGAGCAGCCCTACTGAGGGCGGATCGTTCTCCCTCTTGCCTGGACACAGGCAGGATGGCAGCGGGGGCCTAGCCCCACGACAGAGACGGCATCCCTTGCTTTCTGGACAGCCAGCTGCTGCCATGCAGTGTGTGTGTGTCTTCCCTTCCCAAGAGGGGTTCCTGGAAAGGCCCTTCACAGAAAACGGGGGCCCACCCCACCCCGTCCTTCCTTCCAGACCCTGTGATGGCTGGAGCCCCAGCAGCAAACTTGGGCCAAGAGATAGCCTGGGGAATGGAGGCCCCATGCACGGGTGTGGGGGAAAGGAGAGGCCCCCATGGCACCGCGGGTGGCTCTCACCAGCCTGGGGCACTCACCTCGGGAATTTTAATGACAGAAGCACACCTAAATCCTCGAGTCTACAAGCCAGGGCCACCTGGGAGTTTTCCGTTCTGTGCGGCCAGTCCTAACTGTGACGCATCATCTCTGTAACGTCCGCCCAACCCCGGGCCTGAGGCCACGGCCCCGCCACCCCTCGGCCACCCCATGGGCCAGCCCGGGGGGATGGGCAACGCCCCTCGGGCCCATGCTCTGCCCGCAGCCCGTGGCCCCCGCCACCTACCCTGCTGGGCCCTCCCTGCCCAGGCCACGAGCCACTGCCGCCACAGCATCGCTCCGTGACCTCGGGAGGCCCCTCGGCCTGCGCACCACCACCTGCGGCGCTCCCTCTGCCTCTCCGCCCTCTTACCAGGGTCCCGCCCTCCTCGCCCGTGTGCCCCGGGCCACACAGCCCCGCTGCACAACCGCCCCCCCCCAATGGCACAGAGATGCCGGGCTCCCTGCCTGTCTGGCCGGCCCCCAGGCCTGCAGTAGGCAGGTGCGGGCGCCCCGCCCTCTCCCCTCTGGGCCAGGAGCCCCTTTGCGGGTCCGGCACCTCAGCCCGCTCTCCCGCCAGCCAGAAACACAGGGGCTTGCCCTTCAGGGGACTCACGCGGAGGCGGGAAAAGATGGCACACAGACATTCAGGCTGAGTTGTTTCACAAAATCCCAGCGCACCCCTCGTTTTCTAACGGCCTCAGAGCGAACAGAAAGGTCTCCGACGTAAAAACGCAGGACGGGGCATAGTGATAAAACCGTGCGGAGTTTATGAAGAGGCGAGTGGGCCGGACAGAAGAGAGTTCCGTCCATGGCGTCGATGTAAGAGAAAGGCGGTGTCTACGTCTGCAGAAACAATATGTCTAATTTTCAACAGAAAAATTATGACACAAGGCATCAGGGAAGCACAGCCTGCCTATACACGGGGAGCGAGTACTCGCTGGAAACTGTCCCTGAATAAGCCCAGATGTGGAACTTACTAGACCAATACTGTAAATCAGTTATTATCAATACGTTCAAAGGACTAAAGGAAGACATGTATAAAGAATGAAAATGAGAATGGAGTTTCACCAAATACAGACTATTGGTAAAAAGACAGAAATTATACAAAAGAGCCAAATAGAAATTCTGGACTTGGAAAGTATACGTGAAAAGAAGAATTCATTAGAGCAACCAAACATTCGATTTTCATTGGCAAAACAATCTGTGACCCTTAAGGCAGAAACAGGTTTGTCCTGAGCAGAACTGTAAGCATGAAGAGAAGTGAACGGGGCCTCAGGGCCCAGAGAGCCGTCATCAGCCGCTGCCATACACATAATGAGAGCTGGATGACAGGAGCGAGAAAGAGGCGGCAGAGGTGATGGCCCCACACCTCCCCAATTTGACAAAAAACAACCTCTAAGTGCAAGGAGCTCAACAAATATCAAGGACGATACAAACAAAGACACAGTTAAACTGCCAAAAGTCAAAGACGAGGAGTCCCTTGGAAGCAGCCAGGAGGAGCCCCAGCCTGTTGGTACACAGGCTCCTAGAAGATGAACGCTGACTTCTCGTGAGAAACCATGGATGCCAGAAGGCAGGGAGATGACACACTCAAAGTGTTAGAAGAGAAAGACTATTACCAAGATTTCAAAATCCAGCAAAGCCATTCTTCAAAAGCAAAGAAGAAAGCACTGCAGATAAACAACAATGGGGAGAATTCATTGCTAGCAGATCTCTCCTACAGGAAATACTGCAGGGAGTCTTCAGACCAAAGTGAAAGACACTAGTCAAATCCACAAGAAGAAACAGAGTTCTGGTAAAGGCGATTTCACAGCCAAGTAGCAGCCAGAATAAATGTATGTATTTATGCGTTTGTAAATGCTTTCTTTTCCTATCTGATTCAAAAGAGCTGCATAAAGTGATAATCACAAAACTATGTTGATGGGCTCACAATCTATAAAGATGTAATTTGTACGACAAAACGATGGCACAAAGGAGCTGGGAGGAACAGACCTATATTAGAGCAAACGCTTCTGAAATTAAGTTGGTATTAATCCAAACTAGACCGTATTCAGCTGTTCACTGGAACTTCCAGAGCAACCGCTATAAAACTCCCCCGAAAACAAAACCAAACACCCAGTGAAAGACACAGGGGAATTAAGTGAACATCCATCCAACATACAAGAAAAGGGCAATGGGGAAAAGAGAGAAAAAAAGACGTGTAGAAAAGCTGAAAAATGAGAGATGTAAATCTTTATCGTAATTACATTAAAGGTAAATGGAATAAATATTGCACTGCAAGTGGCAGAGATTGGCAGAACAAATGAAAAGCCACAATCAGCTACATGCCACCTATGAGGAGTAGAATCAGATACGATGAAAGTAAAAGGAGGGAAGATGTACCATGCAAACAACCAGAAGATGTGCTGGTATCACACTCAAGAGACTTGAAGACAAGAGCTGTTACTAAGACAGAGAAGGCCATGTTACAAAAGGTCAATCTAGTGGGAAGAAATAACAGCATAAACATATATGCACTTAACAACAGAGCCCCAAAACACATGAAGCAAAACGGACAGAAATTAAAGGAGAAACAGACAGTTCAACAATAATGGTTGAGACATGGGGCGCCTGGGTGGCTTAGTCGGTTAAGCGTCCGACTTTCGCTTAGGTCATGATCTCGCAGTTCGTGGGTTCGAGCCCCGCGTCGCGCTCTGTGCTGACTGCCAGCTCAGAGCCTGGAGCCTGTTTCAGTCTGTGACTCCCTCTCTCTCTGACCCTCCCCTGCTCATGCTGTCTCTCTCTCTCCTAGAAAGAAATAAAACATTTAAAAAATAAATAAATAATGGTTGAGACAGCAATACCCCACTTTCAACAGAGGGTACAACTGGGCTGAAGATCAACAAGGAAGAAGACAAGACCAGCACTAGGAACCAACTCAACCTAACACATCCCTGTACAATTCCAACAACAGACCAGTTTCTCGTGCACGTGGAACATTCTCCAGGATAGCACGTATATAAAATAAGTTCTAAATTCTAAAGGACTGAAATCACACATAACATGTTCTTTGGCTACATGGAATGAAATCAGAAATCAAATAACAGAAAAATTTGGGAAATTAACAAGTATGTGGAAATGAAACCAACTCCTAAAAAAAAATCGTAAGAAAAATTAGAAAATACTTGGAGATAAAGATGAAACACAACATACCAATACTTACATGATGAAGCTAAAGCAGGGCTTACATGAAAATTTCCAGATGTAAACAGCTACATGAAAAAGCAGCTAGACCTCAAATCAATAAACTAATCATCTGTCTTAAGAAACTAGAAATAGAGAAAACTCAACCCAAAGCAACCCAAAATAAATAATAAAGATTAGGGTAGAAATTAATGGAACAATGAAAAATAAGAGAAAAATTTTTTAAAAGTTGGGTTTTAAATAGATAGTAAAATCGATAAGCCTTTAGCTAGACTGCCAAGAAAATTTTAAAGACAGAGAGGATATTCAATTTTCTAAAATCAGGAATGAAAGAAGAGATGCTACCACCAACCTTACAGAAATAAAAAGGATTACAAAGGAATACTATGAACAACTGAGATCAACAAGTTACAATGAAAAATCTACATGAAATGGACACATTCCTAAAAATACAGAAACTACTAAAACCAGGGCGCCTGGGTGGCTCAGTTGGTTAAGCGTCTGACTTCAGCTCAGGTCATGATCTCACAGTCCATGAGTCTGAGTCCCTCGTCAGGCCCTATGTTGACAGTTCAGAGCCTGGACCTGTTGACAGTTCAGAGCCTGGACCTGCTTTGGATTCTGTGTCTCCTTCTGTCTCTGCCCCTCCTCTGCTCATGCTCATGCTCTGTCTCTCTCTCTCAAAAATAAACATTAAAAAGAAGAAGAAGAAGAAGAAGAAACTACCAAAACTGACTCAAGTAAGAACAGAAAATCTAAACAAAGCTATAATAAATGAAAATAAAGTTAATTAAGACCAAAACAAAACAAAACAAACAAACAAAAAAACCACCTCACAAGGAAAAGCCCAGGACCAAATGACTTTACTGGTGAATTCTACCAAATGCTTAAAGAATTAACCCAAACCTTTCATAAACTGTTCCAAAAAAACATAAGTGGAAGGAACGCTTCCCAACTCAACCTATGAGGAGGCCAGTCGTACTCTGGTATGAAAGCCAAAGACAACACAAGAAGAAAAACACACACTAATATCTCTTATGAATACAGACACGAAAATCCTCAACAAAGTACTAGCACACTAGGTCAGTGGAATCACATAATATTAGCCAACCAAATGGAGTAATATATAAAAAGAAGTATCGTGACCAAGTGGGATAGAAAGCCAAGTGGTTCAACATACAAAACGCATCTAATGTAATAAATCATACCAACAGAACAAAGGACAAAAGCCACGTCATCCTTTCAGGAGAGAGAGATGGACATCTGACAGAATTCAACATTCTTTCAAGACAAAAACACTCAACAAAGTAGAATTAGAAGGTAACTGTCTCAGCCTGGCAAAAGGCATCTACAGAAGCCCACAGTCCACACGGCACCATGGGATGAGACTGACGATTTTCTCCCCAGCACCAGGAACAAGATGATGACGTTCACTCTCACCACTGCTATTCGACACTGTACAGGTGGGTTCGAATTTGCCAAAGCAGTTAGGCAAAAGAAAGAGAGAGCGGCATCCAAACTGGAAAGGAAGCATTCCATTTGCAGATGATATGATTGTGTGCAGAGAAAATCCTAAGAAATCCACACACATGTGCAAATCTATTAGAATTAACTGAGTTGGGCAACATTTCAGGCTACAAGACCATAACAAAAATCAGTTGCATTTCTATAAACCATAAAGAACCCAAAAAGTGAAATTCAGAAAAACAGCTACATTTACAAAAGCATTAAAAAGAGGAAAATAGGGGCGCCTGGGTGGCTTAGTCGGTTAAGCGTCCGACTTTCGCTTAGGTCATGATCTCGCGGTTCGTGGGTTCGAGCCCCGCGTCGGGCTCTGTGCTGACTGCCAGCTCAGAGCCTGGAGCCTGTTTCAGAGTCTGTGACTCCCTCTCTCTCTGACCTCCCTGCTCACGCTGTCTCTCTCTCTCT
>JAESUZ010004182.1:0-14612 GCA_017311185.1 Proteles cristata cristata
CTCAGAGCCAGGAGCGTGTTTCGGATTCTGTGGATCCCTCTCTCTCCCTTCCTAGCATGCTCATACACTCTCTCTCTCTCGCAAAATAAATAAACATTAAAAATTAAAAAAGGAAAGAAAGAAAGAGATACAGAAAGAAAGAAAGAAGGAAGGAAGGAAGGAAGGCAGGAAGGAAGGAAGGAAGGAAGGAAGGAAGGAAGGAAGGAAAGAAAGAAAGAAAAGTCATGCGGAGACCAATGTGGGAAGTGCCATGTCTGAACTCTCTAAAAGTCACTGTACGGACTGAAATATTCAGGTACAATCTTGTTTCCCTAAGTAGGCAATCTGAAAACTATGGCCTGGAAGTATAAGATGAGTGTTTTAGACAAAACTCTGTGAAAGAACACTGTGTGCAATGCATCTTTCAGCTACCATCATGCTTTCCTAGGTTGTCAGTGACGGAAAACAAACGCTGAGACCATTGAAGTAAGTGCTGGGTCTGCATTCTCTGATAGAACACTGTGAGGAATGCAAAATTCAGTCCCCATATTGTTTACCTAAGTGAGTAATGTTTGAAAACACATGCATACATGTATAAGCTCAGTGTGATATACTCAACTCTTTAGAAGTACACTGTGGGGACCCCTCATTCTACTCCCATCATCTTTCACAAGGTAGATAGGGACTGAAAACAGATGCTGAGACCGTGAAGGAAGTGCAGAGGGTGCTCGACTCTGAAACAACAATGTGTGTACTACAACATTCAGTTACCATACTGTTTCACTAAGTGACTAATGTTTGACAACAGGCATGGAAGTACAAGCTGAGTGTTCTATACTCAACTCTGTTAAAGAACACTGTGGCAAATCCCTCATTAAACTGCGCTCATCTTTCATGAGGTAGATAGATACTGAAAACATATGCTGAGATCAATGAAAGAAGTGCAGGGTGCTCGACTCTATGAAACGACACTGCGAAATGCAACATTCAGTTACCATATTGCTCTACTAAGAAATGCTTGAAAACACATCATGGAACTAAAAGGTAAGTGTTATGTACTCAGCTCGGTGAAAGAACGCTGTGGGGAACGGATACAATTTACACCATCATGCCCTAGGTGGATAGTAGATGAAAGCATGCCGCAAAGTCCAATGTGGGAAGCTGCAGTGCTATGGCCTCTGAAAACTCACTGTCAGAGTGAAATTAGACACAGCTACGATCTTATTTCACTGTTAGTAATGTGTGAAACCTAGGGCCTGGAGGTATAAGATGAATGTTATTTACTCAACTCTGTGAAAGAACACTACTGGCGGGAATGTATCTTTCAAACCACCGTCTGGTTTCCCTAGGTTGGTCGTGATGGAATCATGTGCTGAGCACGAGGAAGTTTGGATGCTCAACTCGGGGAAACAACACTGTGCGAATGCAGCATTCGGATTATCTAATGAACAAGTGGGTAATAGTTACATGCATGGAAATCTAAGCGATGTCTGATATTTTCCTTCTCGGTGGCTTTACTGTGGCGGCCTGCATTTCAACTACCGTCATCACTACGGCGTACACTAGGTAGATAGTGACAGAAAACAGATGCTGAGAATACAAAAGTGGTGCAGGGTGCTCGACTCTCTGAACCAATACTGGGCGGAATACAGCATTTAGTTACCATACTGTTTCACTGTGGAACGTTTGAAAACATATGCATGGAGGTATAAGCTGAGTGTGATATAATCAACTCTTTAAAAGTACACTGAGGGGACCCTCCTTCAACTCCCATCACCTTTTACTAGGTAGATAGTGATTGAAAACAGATGCTGAGACCATGAAGGAAGTGCAGGGTGCTCAACTCTGGAACAACACTGTGTGAACTAACCATTCAGTTACCATACTGTTTCACTAAGTTCCAAATATTTCAAAAGACATGCATGGAAATATAAGCTCACTGTGATATACTAAACTCCAGGAAAGACCACTGTGGGGAAGTAATCACTCAATTTTCATCAACGTTCGCAAGTTAGATGTAACTGAAAACAGCTGGTGGCACCAATGAAGGAGGAGCAGGCTGCTCAACCATGTACAACATTCTGTAGAATGCAGCATTCAGTTACCACATGGTTTCTCTTAGGATTCAATTTTGAAATACATGCATTGAAGTAAAAGGGAAGTCTTCAACACAACTCTGTGCAAGTACACTGTGGGGGAACCCATCGTACAAGTACCATCGTGTTTCCCTGGATTGATAGTGATTGCAAATACATGCTGAGGACCACCTGGGTGGCTCAGTCGGTTAAGCGTCCGACTTCTGCTCAGGTCATGATGTCACGGTCCGTGGGTTCGTGCCCTGCGTTGGGCTCTGTGCCCACAGCTCAGAGCCAGGAGCATGTTTCGGATTCTGTGGATCCCTCTCTCTCCCCTCCTCGCATGCTCATACACTCTCTCTCTCTCGCAAAATAAATAAACATTAAAAATTAAAAAAGGAAAGAAAGAAAGAGATAAAGAAAGAAAGAAAGAAAAGTCATGCGGAGACCAATGTGGGAAGTGCCGTGTCTGAACTCTCTAAAAGTCACTGTACGGACTGAAATATTCAGGTACTATCTTGTTTCCCTAAGTAGGCAATCTGAAAACTATGGCCTGGAAGTATAAGATGAGTGTTTTAGACAAAACTCTGTGAAAAAACACTGTGTGCAATGCATCTTTCAACTACCATCATGCTTTCCTAGGTTGGCAGTGACGGAAAACAAATGCTGAGACCATTGAAGTAAGTGCAGGGTCTGCATTCTCTGATAGAACACTGTGAGGAATGCAAAATTCAGTCCCCATATTGTTTACCTAAGTGAGTAATGTTTGAAAACACATGCATACATGTATAAGCTCAGTGTGATATACTCACCTCTTTAGAAGTACACTGTGGGGACCCCTCATTCAATTCCCATCATCTTTCACAAGGTAGATAGTGACTGAAAACAGATGCTGAGACCGTGAAGGAAGTGCAGAGGGTGCTCGACTCTGAAACAACACTGTGTGTACTACAACGTTCAGTTACCATACTGCTTCACTAAGTGACTAATGTTTGACAACAGGCATGGAAGTACAAGCTGAGTGTTCGATACTCAACTCTGTGAAAGAACACTGTGGCAATGCCTCATTAAACTGCGCTCATATTTCATGAGGTAGATAGATACTGAAAACATATGCTGAGATCAATGAAAGAAGTGCAGGGTGCTCGACTCTGTGAAACGACACTGCGAAATGCAACATTCAGTTACCATATTGCTGTACTAAGAAATGCTTGAAAACACATCATGGAACTAAAAGGTAAGTGTTATGTACTCAGCTCGGTGAAAGAACGCTGTGGGGAACGGATCCTAGACTACCATCATGTTTCCCTAGGTGGATAGTGATTGAGAAAACATGCTGAGTCCAATGTGGGAAGCGCAGTGTGCTGGCCTCTGAGAAAACTCACTTTCGAGAGTGAAGTGGAGCACAGCTACGATCTTATTTCACTGTTAGTAATGTGTGAAACCTAGGGCCTGGAGGTATAAGATGAATGATATTTCCTCAACTCTGTGAAAGAACACTGTGCGGAATGTATCTTTCAAATACCGTCATGGTTTCCTAGGTTGGTCGTGATGGAAACCATATGTTGAGACCACTGAAGGAAGTGCAGGATGCTCAACTCGGGGAAACAACACTGTGCTGAATGCAGCATTCAGTTATCCTATTGTTTCCCTAAGTGGGTAATAGTTGAAAACACATGCATGGAAATCTAAGCTTAGTGTGATATTTTCATCTCGGTGAAAGAACACTGTGGCGAAGCCCTCATTCAACTACCGTCATCTTACACTAGGTAGATAGTGACAGAAAACAGATGCTGAGAATACAAAAGTGGTGCAGGGTGCTCGACTCTGTGAACCAATACTGGGCGGAATACAGCATTTAGTTACCATACTGTTTCACTGAGGAACGTTTGAAAACATATGCATGGAGGTATACGCTGAGTGTGATATAATCAACTCTTTAAAAGTACACTGTGGGGACCCTCCTTCAACTCCCATCACCTTTTACTAGGTAGATAGTGATTGAAAACAGATGCTGAGACCATGAAGGAAGTGCAGGGTGCTCGACTCTGGAACAACACTGTGTGAACTAACCATTCAGTTACCATACTGTTTCACTAAGTTCCAAATGTTTGAAAAGACGTGCATGGAAATATTTGCTCAGTGTCATATACTCAACTCCAGGAAAGACCACTGTGGGGAAGCCATCACTCAATTATCATCAACGTTCACTAGTTAGATAGTAACTGAAAACAGCTGGTGGCACCAATGAAGGAGGAGCAGGCTGCTCAACCATGTACAACATCCTGTAGAATGCAGCATTCAGTTACCACATGGCTTTCTTCAGGTTTCAATTTTGAAATACATGCATTGAAGTAGAAGGGAAGTCTTCAACAAAACTCTGTCCAAGAACACTGTGGGGGAACCCATCGTACAAGTACCATCGTGTTTCCCTGGATTGACAGTGATTGCAAATACATGCTGAGGACCACCTGGGTGGCTCAGTCGGTTAAGCGTCCGACTTCGGCTCAGGTCATGATCTCACGGTCCGTGGGTTCTTGCCCTGCGTTGGGCTCTGTGCCCACAGCTCAGAGCCAGGAGCGTGTTTCCGAGTCTGTGGATCCCTCTCTCTTCCCTCCTCGCATGCTCATACACTCTCTCTCTCTCGCAAAATAAATAAACATTAAAAATTAAAAAAGTAAAGAAAGAAAGAGATAAAGAAAGAAAGAAGGAAGGAAGGAAGGAAGGAAGGAAGGAAGGAAGGAAGGAAAGAAAGAAAGAAAGAAAGAAAGAAAAGTCATGCGGAGACCAATGTGGGAAGTGCCGTGTCTGAACTCTCTAAAAGTCACTGTACGGACTGAAATATTCAGGTACAATCTTGTTTCCCTAAGTAGGCAATCTGAAAACTATGGCCTGGAAGTATAAGATGAGTGCTATAGAGAAAACTCTGTGAAAGAACACTGTGTGCAATGCATCTTTCAACTACCATCATGCTTTCCTATTTTGGCAGTGACTGAAAACAAATGCTGAGACCATTGAGTAAGTGCAGGGTGCTGGATTCTCTGATAGAACACTGTGAGGAATGCAAAATTCACTCCCCATATTGTTCACCTAAGTGAGTAATGTTTGAAAACACATGCATACATGTATAAGCTCAGTGTGATATACTCACCTCTTTAGAAGTACACTGTGGGGACCCCTCATTCAATTCCCATCACTTTCACAAGGTAGATAGTGACTGAAAACAGATGCTGAGACCGTGAAGGAAGTGCAGAGGGTGCTCGACTCTGAAACAACACTGTGTGTACTAAAACGTTCAGTTACCATACTGTTTCACTAAGTGACTAATGTTTGACAACAGGCATGGAAGTACAAGCTGAGTGTTCTATACTCAACTCTGTGAAAGAACACTGTGGCAAATCCCTCATTAAACTGCGCTCATCTTTCATGAGGTAGATAGATACTGAAAACATATGCTGAGATCAATGAAAGAAGTGCAGGGTGCTCGACTCTGTGAAACGACACTGCGAAATGCAACATTCAGTTACCATATTGCTGTACTAAGTAATGCTTGAAAACACATCATGGAACTAAAAGGTAAGTGTTATGTACTCAGCTCGGTGAAAGAACGCTGTGGGGAACGGATCCTACACTACCATCATGTTTCCCTAGGTGGATAGTGATTGAGAAAACATGCTGAGTCCAATGTGGGAAGCGCAGTGTGCTGGCCTCTGAGAAAACTCACTGTCGAGAGTGTAGTGGAGCACAGCTACGATCTTATTTCACTGTTAGTAATGTGTGAAACCTAGGGCCTGGAGGTATAAGATGAATGTTATTTCCTCAACTCTGTGAAAGAACACTGTGCGGAATGTATCTTTCAAATACCGTCATGGTTTCCTTGGTTTGTCGTGATGGAAACCATATGCTGAGACCACTGAAGGAAGTGCAGGATGCTCAACTCGGGGAAACAACACTGTGCGGAATGCAGCATTCAGTTATCCTATTGTTTCCCTAAGTGAGTAATAGTTGAAAACACATGCATGGAAATCTAAGCTTAGTGTGATATTTTCATCTCGGTGAAAGAACACTGTGGCGAAGCCCTCATTCAACGACCGTCATCTTTCACTAGGTAGATAGTGACAGAAAACAGATGCTGAGAATACAAAAGTGGTGCAGGGTGCTCGACTCTGTGAACCAATACTGGGCGGAATACAGCATTTAGTTACCATACTGTTTCACTGAGGAACGTTTGAGAACACATGCATGGAGGTATAAGCTGAGTGTGATATAATCAACTCTTTAAGGGTACACTGTGGGGACCCTCTTTCAACTCCCATCATCTTTCACTAGGTCGATAGTGATTGAAAACAGATGCTGAGACCATGAAGGTAGTGCAGGGTGCTCGACTCTGGAACAACACTGTGTGAACTACACCATTCAGTTACCATACTGTTTCACTAAGTTCCAAATGTTTGAAAAGACATGCATGGAAATATAAGCTCAGTGTGATATACTCAACTCCAGGAAAGACCACTGTGGGGAAGCCATCACTCAATTATCATCAACGTTCACTAGTTACATAGTAACTGAAAACAGCTGGTGGCACCAATGAAGGAGGAGCAGGCTGCTCAACCATGTACAACATTCTGTAGAATGCAGCATTCAGTTACCACATGGTTTCTCTTAGGTTTCAATTTTGAAATACATGCATTGAAGTAGAAGGGAAGTCTTCAACACAACTCTGTCCAAGAACACTGTGGGGGAACCCATCGTACAAGTACCATCGTGTTTCCCTGGATTGACAGTGATTGCAAATACATGCTGAGGACCACCTGGGTGGCTCAGTCGGTTAAGCGTCCGACTTCGGCTCAGGTCATGATCTCACGGTCCGTGGGATCTTGCCGTGCGTTGGGCTCTGTGCCCACAGTTCAGCGCCAGGAGCGTGTTTCGGAGTCTGTGGATCCCTCTCTCTCCCCTCCTCGCATGCTCATACACTCTCTCTCTCTCGCAAAATAAATAAACATTAAAAATTTAAAAAGGAAAGAAAGAAAGAGATAAAGAAAGAAAGAAAGAAGGAAGGAAGGAAAGAAAGAAAGAAAGAAAGAAAGAAAGAAAAGTCATGCGGAGACCAATGTGGGAAGTGCCATGTCTGAACTCTCTAAAGGTCACTGTACGGACTGAAATATTCAGGTACAATCTTGTTTCCCTAAGTAGGCAATCTGAAAGCTATGGCCTGGAAGTATTAGAGGAGTGCTATAGAGAAAACTCTGTGAAAGAACACTGTGTGCAATGCATCTTTCAACAACCATCATGCTTTCCTAGGGTGGCAGTGACTGAAAACAAATGCTGAGACCATTGAGTAAGTGCAGGGTGCTGGATTCTCTGATAGAACACTGTGAGGAATGCAAAATTCACTCCCCATATTGTTGACGTAAGTGATTAATGTTTGAAAACACATGCATACATGTATAAGCTCAGTGTGATATCCTCAACTCTTTAGAAGTACACTGTGGGGACCCCTCATTCTACTCCCATCATCTTTCACAAGGTAGATAGTGACTGAAAACAGATGCTGAGACCGTGAAGGAAGTGCAGAGGGTGCTCGACTCTGAAACAACACTGTGTGTACTACAACGTTCAGTTACCATACTGTTTCACTAAGTGACTAATGTTTGACAACAGGCATGGAAGTACAAGCTGAGTGTTCGATACTCAACTCTGTGAAAGAACACTGTGGCAAATCCCTCATTAAACTGCGCTCATCTTTCATGAGGTAGATAGATACTGAAAACATATGCTGAGATCAATGAAAGAAGTGCAGGGTGCTCGACTGTGTGAAACGACACTGCGAAATGCAACATTCAGTTACCATATTGCTGTACTAAGAAATGCTTGAAAACACATCATGGAACTAAAAGGTAAGTGTTATGTACTCAGCTCGGTGAAAGAACGCTGTGGGGAACGGATCCTAGACTACCATCATGTTTCCCTAGGTGGATAGTGATTGAGAAAACATGCTGAGTCCAATGTGGGAACCGAGGTGTGCTGGCCTCTGAGAAAACTCACTGTCGAGAGTGTAGTCGAGCACAGCTACAATCTTATTTCACTGTTAGTAATGTGTGAAACCTAGGGCCTGGAGGTATAAGATGAATGTTATTTCCTCAACTCTGTGAAAGAACACTGTGCGGAATGTATCTTTCAAATACCGTCATGGTTTCCTAGGTTGGTCGTGATGGAAACCATATGTGGAGACCACTGAAGGAAGTGCAGGATGCTCAACTCGGGGAAACAACACTGTGCGGAATGCAGCGTTCAGTTATCCTATTGTTTCCCTATGTTAGTAATAGTTGAAAACACATGCATGGAAATCTAAGCTAAGTGTGATATTTTCATCTCGGTGAAAGAACACTGTGGCGAAGCCCTCATTCAACTACCGTCATCTTTCACTAGGTAGATAGTGACAGAAAACAGATGCTGAGAATACAAAAGTGGTGCAGGGTGCTCGACTCTGTGAAGCAATACTGGGCGGAATACAGCATTTAGTTACCATACTGTTTCACTGAGGAACGTTTGAAAACACATGCATGGAGGTATAAGCTGAGTGTGATATAATCAACTCTTTAAAAGTACACTGTGGGGACCCTCCTTCAACTCCCATCATCTTTCACTAGGTCGATAGTGATTGAAAACAGATGCTGAGACCATGAAGGTAGTGCAGGGTGCTCTACTCTGGAACAACACTGTGTGAACTACACCATTCAGTTACCATACTGTTTCACTCAGTTCGAAATGTTTGAAAACACATGCATGGAAATATAAGCTCAGTGTGATATACTCAACTCCAGGAAAGACCACTGTGGGGAAGCCATCACTCAATTATCATCAACGTTCACTAGTTAGATAGTAACTGAAAACAGCTGTTGGCACCAATGAAGGAGGAGCAGGCTGCTCAACCATGTACAACATTCTGTAGAATGCAGCATTCAGTTACCACATGGTTTCTCTTAGGTTTCAATATTGAAATACATGCATTGAAGTAGAAGGGAAGTCTTCAACACAATTCTGTCCAAGAACACTGTGGGGGAACCCATCGTACAACGACCATCGTGTTTCCCTGGATTGACAGTGATTGCAAATACATGCTGAGGACCACCTGGGTGGCTCATTCGGTTAAGCGTCCGACTTCGGCTCAGGTCTTGATCTCACGGTCCGTGGGTTCTTGCCCTGCGTTTGGCTCTGTGCCCACAGCTCAGAGCCAGGAGCGTGTTTCGGATTCTGTGGATCCCTCTCTCTCCCCTCCTCACATGCTCATACACTCTCTCTCTCGCAAAATAAATAAACATTAAAAATTAAAAAAGGAAAGAAAGAAAGATATAAAGAAAGAAAGAAAGAAGGAAGGAAGGAAGGAAGGAAGGAAAGAAAGAAAGAAAAGTCATGCGGAGACCAATGTGGAAAGTGCCGTGTCTGAACTCTATAAACGTCACTGTATGGACTGAAATATTCAGGTACAATCTTGTTTCCCTAAGTAGGCAATCTGAAAACTATGGCCTGGAAGTATAAGATGAGTGTTTTAGACAAAACTCTGTGAAAGAACACTGTGTGCAATGCATCTTTCAACTACCATCATGCTTTCCTAGGTTGGCAGTGACTGAAAACAAATACTGAGACCATTGAGTAAGTGCAGGGTGCTGGATTCTCTGATAGAACACTATGAGGAATGCAAATTCAGTCCCCATATTGTTCACCTAAGTGAGTAAGGTTTGAAAACACATGCATACATGTATAAGCTCAGTGTGATATACTCACCTCTTTAGAAGTACACTGTGGGGACCCCTCATTCAATTCCCATCAACTTTCACAAGGTAGATAGTGACTGAAAACAGATGCTGAGACCGTGAATGAAGTGCAGAGGGTGCTCGACTCTGAAACAACACTGTGTGTACTAAAACGTTCAGTTACCATACTGCTTCACTAAGTGACTAATGTTTGACATCAGGCATGGAAGTACAAGCTGAGTGTTCGATACTCAACTCTGTGAAAGAACACTGTGTCAAATCCCTCATTAAACTGCGCTCATCTTTCATGAGGTAGATAGATACTGAAAACATATGCTGAGATCAATGAAAGAAGTGCAGGGTGCTCGACTCTGTGAAACGACCTGCGAAATGCAACATTCAGTTACCATATTGCTGTACTAAGAAATGCTTGAAAACACATCATGGAACTAAAAAGGTAAGTGTTATGTACTCAGCCCGGTGAAAGAACGCTGTGGGAACGGATCCTACACTACCATCATGTTTCCTTAGGTGGATAGTGATTGAGAAAACATAATACTGAGTCCAATGGGAAGCGCAGTGTGGCTCTCTGGAGAAAACTCACTGTCGAGAGTGAAGTGGAGCACAGCTACGATCTTATTTCACTGTTAGTAATGTGTGAAACCTAGGGCCTGGAGGTATAAGATGAATGATATTTCCTCAACTCTGTGAAAGAACACTGTGCTGAATGTATCTTTCATGTACCGTCATGGTTTCCTAGGTTGGTCGTGATGGAAACCATATGCTGAGACCACTGAAGGAAGTGCAGGATGCTCAACTCGGGGAAACAACACTGTGCGGAATGCAGCATTCAGTTATCCTATTGTTTCCCTAAGTGAGTAATAGATGAAAACACATGCATGGAAATCTAAGCTTAGTGTGATATTTTCATCTCGGTGAAAGAACACTGTGGCGAAGCCCTCATTCAACGACCGTCATCTTTCACTGGGTAGATAGTGACAGAAAACAGATGCTGAGAATACAAAAGTGGTGCAGGGTGCTCGACTCTGTGAACCAATACTGGGCGAAATACAGCATTTAGTTACCATACTGTTTCACTGAGGAACGTTTGAAAACATATGCATAGAGGTATACGCTGAGTGTGATATAATCAACTCTTTAAAAGTACACTGTGGGGACCTCCTTCACGACACCTTACTAGTAGATAGGATTAATAACAGATGCTGAAACTGTTGTGAAGGCAAGCTCGACTTAACAACATTGCAGAATTGTCCATTCAGTTGCCACACTATTTCACTCAGTAAATCTCAAATGTTTGTTATCGTGCATTGGAACATTTTATTTTAAAACATATACTCAATCCAGGAGACCTTAGGAAGCCATCACTCAATTATCATCAACGTTCACTCGTTAGATAGTAACTGAAAACAGCTGGTGGCACCAATGAAGGAGGAGCAGGCTGCTCAACCATGTACAACATTCTGTAGAATGCAGCATTCAGTTACCACATGGTTTCTCTTAGGTTTCAATTTTGAAATACATGCATTGAAGTAGAAGGGAAGTCTTCAACAAAACTCTGTCCAAGAACACTGTGGGGGAACCCATCGTACAAGTACCATCGTGTTTCCCTGGATTGACAGTGATTGCAAATACATGCTGAGGACCACCTGGGTGGCTCAGTCGGTTAAGCGTCCGACTTCGGCTCAGGTCATGATCTCACGGTCCGTGGGTTCTTGCCCTGCGTTGGGCTCTGTGCCCACAGCTCAGAGCCAGGAGCGTGTTTCCGAGTCTGTGGATCCCTCTCTCTTCCCTCCTCGCATGCTCATACACTCTCTCTCTCTCGCAAAATAAATAAACATTAAAAATTAAAAAAGTAAAGAAAGAAAGAGATAAAGAAAGAAAGAAGGAAGGAAGGAAGGAAGGAAGGAAGGAAGGAAGGAAGGAAGGAAGGAAAGAAAGAAAGAAAAGTCATGCGGAGACCAATGTGGGAAGTGCCGTGTCTGAACTCTCTAAAAGTCACTGTACGGACTGAAATATTCAGGTACAATCTTGTTTCCCTAAGTAGGCAATCTGAAAACTATGGCCTGGAAGCATAAGATGAGTGTTTTAGAGAAAACTCTGTGAAAGAACACTGTGTGCAATGCATCTTTCAACTACCATCATGCTTTCCTAGGTTGGCAGTGACTGAAAACAAATGCTGAGACCATTGAGTAAGTGCAGGGTGCTGGATTCTCTGATAGAACACTGTGAGGAATGCAAAATTCACTCCCCATATTGTTCACCTAAGTGAGTAATGTTTGAAAACACATGCATACATGTATAAGCTCAGTGTGATATCCTCAACTCTTTAGAAGTACACTGTGGGGACCCCTCATTCTACTCCCATCATCTTTCACAAGGTAGATAGTGACTGAAAACAGATGATGAGACCGTGAAGGAAGTGCAGAGGGTGCTCGACTCTGAAACACCACTGTGTGTACTACAACGTTCAGCTACCATACTGTTTCACTAAGTGACTAATGTTTGACAACAGGCATGGAAGTACAAGCTGAGTGTTCTATACTCAACTCTGTGAAAGAACACTGTGGCAAATCCCTCATTAAACTGCGCTCATCTTCCATGAGGTAGATAGATACTGAAAACATATGCTGAGATCAATGAAAGAAGTGCAGGGTGCTCGACTCTGTGAAACGACACTGCGAAATGCAACATTCAGTTACCATATTGCTGTACTAAGAAATGCTTGAAAACACATCATGGAACTAAAAGGTAAGTGTTATGTACTCAGCTCGGTGAAAGAACGCTGTGGGGAACGGATCCTAGACTACAATCATGTTTCCCTAGCTGGATAGTGATTGAGAAAACATGCTGAGTCCAATGTGGGAAGCGCAGTGTGCTGGCCTCTGAGAAAACTCACCTGCGAGAGTGTAGTGGAGCACAGCTACGATCTTATTTCACTGTTAGTAATGTGTGAAACCTAGGGCCTGAAGGTATTAGATGAATGTTATTTTCTCAACTCTGTGAAAGAACACTGTGCGGAATGTATCTTTCAAATACCGTCATGGTTTCCTTGGTTTGTCGTGATGGAAACCATATGAGACCACTGAAGGAAGTGCAGGATGCTCAACTCGGGGAAACAACACTGTGCTGAATGCAGCATTCAGTTATCCTATTGTTTCCCTAAGTGGGTAATAGTTGAAAACACATGCATGGGAATCTAAGCTTAGTGTGATATTTTCATCTCGGTGAAAGAACACTGTGGCGAAGCCCTCATTCAACTACCGTCATCTTTCACTAGGTAGATAGTGACAGAAAACAGATGCTGAGAATACAAAAGTGGTGCAGGGTGCCCGACTCTGTGAACCAATACTGGGCGGAATACAGCATTTAGTTGCCATACTGTTTCACTGTGGAACGTTTGAAAACATATGCATGGAGGTATAAGCTGAGTGTGATATAATCAACTCTTTAAAAGCACACTGAGGGGACCCTCCTTCAACTCCCATCACCTTTTACTAGGTAGATAGTGATTGAAAACAGATGCTGAGACCATGAAGGAAGTGCAGGGTGCTCGACTCTGGAACAACACTGTGTGAACTACACCATTCAGTTACCATACTGTTTCACTAAGTTCCAAATGTTTGAAAAGACGTGCATGGAAATATAAGCTCAGTGTGATATACTCAACTCCAGGAAAGACCACTGTGGGGAAGCCATCACTCAATTATCATCAACGTTCACTAGTTACATAGTAACTGAAAACAGCTGGTGGCACCAATGAAGGAGGAGCAGGCTGCTCAACCATGTACAACATTCTGTAGAATGCAGCATTCAGTTACCACATGGTTTCTCTTAGGTTTCAATTTTGAAATACATGCATTGAAGTAAAAGGGAAGTCTTCAACACAACTCTGTGCAAGTACACTGTGGGGGAAACCATCGTACAAGTACCATCGTGTTTCCCTGGATTGATAGCGATTGCAAATACATGCTGAGGACCACCTGGGTGGCTCAGTCGGTTAAGCGTCCGACTTCGGCTCAGGTCATGATGTCACGGTCCGTGGGTTCGTGCCCTGCGTTGGGCTCTGTACCCACAGCTCAGAGCCAGGAGCGTGTTTCGGATTCTGTGGATCCCTCTCTCTCCCCTCCTCGCATGCTCATACACTTTCTCTCTCTCGCAAAATAAATAAACATTAAAAATTAAAAAAGGAAAGAAAGAAAGAGATAAAGAAAGAAAGAAAGAAGGAAGGAAGGAAGGAAGGAAGGAAGGAAGGAAGGAAAGAAAGAAAGAAAGAAAGAAAGAAAGAAAGAAAGAAAGAAAGAAAGAAAGAAAGAAAGAAAGAAAAGTCATGCGGAGACCAATGTGGGAAGAGCCGTGTCTGAACTCTCTAAAAGTCACTGTACGGACTGAAATATTCAGGTACAATCTTGTTTCCCTAAGTAGGCAATCTGAAAACTATGGCCTGGAAGTATTAGATGAGTGCTATAGAGAAAACTCTGTGAAAGAACACTGTGTGCAATGCATCTTTCAACTACCATCATGCTTTCCTAGGTTGGCAGTGACGGAAAACAAATGCTGAGACCATTGAGTAAGTGCAGGGTGCTGGATTCTCTGATAGAACACTGTGAGGAATGCAAAATTCAGTCCCCATATTGTTCACCTATGTCAGTAAGGTTTGAAAACACATGCATACATGTATAAGCTCAGTGTGATATACTCAACTCTTTAGAAGGACACTGTGGGGACCCCTCATTCTACTCCCATCATCTTTCACAAGGTAGATAGGGACTGAAAACAGATGCTG
>JAESUZ010004183.1:0-71602 GCA_017311185.1 Proteles cristata cristata
AAGGAGCTGGGGCGGGGGGGGTGGGGGGGTCCCTGAGGAGGTGCCAGCTGAACTGAAGCTTGAGTTTCTCTATTTCTCACAGTGGCCTTTCTCTCCTCCGTTCATTTTCTCACTCTCTCAACACCTATTTCCTGAGGTGTCACATTAGCCAAACCGCGTTCTGGGAGTGGAATCAGTCCATTCCCTGGGGAAGTCCGATGTCAAAGTAGGAGAAAGTTACAGATGGAGACATGCACCCGGAAGGAATGTGTTGGGTAATAGAGGTAGTGGCCTCAGGCACCAGGGAGCACTGGATGCACCTGGCTCAGCCTGGGAGAGCTGGAGAAAGCTTCCTAGGGAGGGGGTCCCAGAGGAAGCGCAAGACTCTCCAGGCACGGGAGAGGGGGACAAGACCCTGTGGTGGGAGCAAGTGACGCATGTCTGTAGCAAAGCAGACAGAGGGGCTGGAGAAGGGAGAAAGTGGGAGGAAGTAGGGAATTAAGCCAGAGAGGGCAGGAGTGTGCCCTGTCATTCCTTGGAAGGATTTTATTTCTGAAACCGAATGAGATGGGGTGGGCGGTGGGAGCATCGGCGCTGGGTCCCGCTGAAGCCGCAAAAAGGAGGGAGACACAGTCTCTGGCTTTAGTGGATTTTGATTTCTGGCTCTGCTGCTTCTCTGCTGTGTGACCTTGGGCGAGTTATTTAATGTCTCTGTGCCGACTTCCTCTTCTCTAAAATGGGGCGTGGTGGTGATAACAGGGTTATTTAACGGCGTATAGTAATCTGTCTGAGCGTTCGTTAAATGATAAACCCTCCAGGTTATGGAAAATTGGTGCAAGTTCTAAAGCCAAGGAGGGGGGGCAAGGACAATTTTCTTTTTTCTCTCCATCTCTTCCCATCCCTTTCATTCTTGGATGCTGTCTCTCTTAGGACACCACCTTTTCCCCATCTGGGGTCTGACCACCTTCGGATCTCTCTCCTTTCTCACAGCGGGTGCGGATGGGTCCCTCTTCCTCTCCCGTCCCCTCCCCATCCCCGAGTCCCACGGACTCCAAGCGCTGCTTCTTTGGGACCAGCCCTGGACGTCTGCACATCTCTGACTTCAGCTTCCTCATGGTTCTAGGAAAAGGCAGCTTTGGGAAGGTTGGATTTCTGGGGCTCTGGGGGAAGGGAAGGATGTCTGGGGGGAGATCAGATCTCTGGTCCTTGGGAAGGAGGTATATGGGCCGGGGGCGCTAGGCTCCTGAGTCTCCAGAGGGGGCTCCGTGGGATACCCGAATGACCCTGAGAGGGCAGGCATAAAGATTCAAGTGCTTTTTGTGGTGGAGTGGTCAGCAAAACCAGGGTGCCCAGTCCCTGAGAGAGAGAGAGGGAAGACCCGGTATTCCCTTTCTGTGTGTCCCTGAAGGGGGAAGGCAGGGACCCACACCCAGTTCCCGAGACGGACTGGGCCATTTGGGGGCCTCTGTCGCTAGGTGATGCTGGCTGAGCGCAGGGGCTCTGATGAGCTCTACGCCATCAAGATCCTGAAGAAAGACGTGATCGTCCAGGATGACGACGTGGACTGCACCCTGGTGGAGAAGCGCGTGCTGGCCCTGGGGGGCCGAGGCCCAGGAGGCCGGCCCCACTTTCTCACCCAGCTGCACTCCACCTTTCAGACCCCGGTGAGGAAGGAGAGGGCGGAGTCTGCCTCAGGTCAGGCATCTGTTCCGGGATTCTGAGTTTACAGAGAGGCAAAAAGAACCTTGCGTACTCTGATTAGGCGCGGCCAGATGGATGGGATCCTGACTGGGCGGGGCCTGAGCCAACTTGGTCTTGAGTGGGCGTGTTTTTTGTGTGTTTTTTTTTTGGAGTGAAGGATTTTTGAGTAAAGGAGTGCGTGAGTGGTGTGTGAATAGCTGCGCGCTAAGTAACGCGGCCGTCACTCTCGGATTCTGAGTGAATGTCTCATCAGAAACGGGCCACATCCCGAAGACTGAGACAAGGAGTCAGAACCCTCAGAGGTTTGAGAGGGCATGACTACTTCAAAAAAGCTCTGGATGGGCATAGTTAGATTCCTAGATTTAAAAAAAAAAAAAAGATGACTCATTGCAAAGGAGGTCTGAAAAAAATCTTTGGTTCCTAACAGGTGGTCAGGATTGCATTTGTGTGTGAGTAGGCAGGGAAAGAGGTTTTGGTATCCTTGGGATTTCCTGGGGATGGTGGGCCTCAGGCTTCAATTCTAAGAGGGTGGGACCCGTTCGGAATAATAGGGGATAGGGCAGGTTGAGAATCTGAGGTGGCTGGGTTAGAATCATCAGCGCCTCCGAGTTCCGATTGGGTGGATCCGGAGCTTTCCGAGTTTATCTCGAGTGGGCAGGAATGGATGTGTCCTACCCCCTGGTTGGCATGTCCCCTCCTCTAAGCACCGCTACCCACCCCGCCAGGACCGCCTGTATTTTGTGATGGAGTATGTCACCGGGGGCGACCTGATGTACCACATTCAGCAGTTGGGCAAGTTTAAAGAGCCCCATGCAGCGTGAGTCTCAGCCAAGAGAGGAGGGGTGGGGTGAGGGCGGGGGCCAGCCTTTGACCTTCTAACTCCCCACCCCCTTCTCCAGGTTCTACGCAGCAGAAATTGCCATCGGC
The DNA here is from genome assembly GCA_017311185.1 of Proteles cristata cristata. Taxonomy (NCBI): domain Eukaryota; kingdom Metazoa; phylum Chordata; class Mammalia; order Carnivora; family Hyaenidae; genus Proteles; species Proteles cristata. The sequence goes on from JAESUZ010004183.1 coordinate 2,608, forward strand.
CTCTTCTTCCTTCACAATCAGGGCATCATCTACCGGTGAGCAGTCTGGGCCTTTCGGTGGAGGCAATTAGGCTGCTAGAGGGAAAGGGATCAAACTTGCACGTCTAGGGGCTCTTGGCTGGCTCAGTGGGTACCAGTATGTGACTCAATCTCAGCGTCCTGAGTTCAAGTCCCACTTTGGGCCTAGAACTTACCTGAATAACAAAACAAAGGGGCGCCTAGGTGGCTCAGTTGGTTGGACATCTGACTCTTGATTTCGACTCAGGTCATGATCCCAGGATTGTGGGATTGAGCCCAGAACTGGGCTCGTCGTCATTGATCATGGAGCCTGCTTGGGATTCTTTCTCTCTCTCTGCCTCTCTCCTCTGCTCACACACATGTGAGCTCTCTCTCTAAAATGAACAAAAATGAAAATAAAACAAAAATCAAAACCTTGTGACTCTAGCCCATTGAACCCTACCCTTCCTTCAATTCCTATCCATCCAACCCCCTACCTCCAGGGACCTGAAACTGGACAACGTGATGCTGGATGCTGAAGGACACATCAAAATCACTGACTTTGGCATGTGTAAGGAGAACGTCTTCCCCGGGACCACTACCCGCACCTTCTGTGGGACCCCAGATTACATAGCCCCTGAGGTAACCCTCCTCTGCTGTCCTTGGAGCTGCCCAAGTTCCCCCAGTGCGTATGGCTGATTGTCTAACATTCAGAATGTTGGGGGGCCTGACCCTGGGATCTTTTGTTTGAAATTTTTAATGTTTATTTTTGAGAGAGTGAGAGAGAGTGCAAGAGTGGGGGAGGGGCAGAGAAAAAGGGAGACACTGAATCCAAAGCAGGCTCCGGGCTTTGAGCTGTTAGCACAGAACCTGATGCGGGGCTCAAATTTACAAATGTGAGATCATGACCTGAGCAAAAGTCGGACACTTAACCAACTGAGCTACTCAGGTGCCCCCTGACCATGAGTCATGGGTGATCTAAGCAAAGAGACCAGAGAGACCTGTGCATCCAGTGTTCCTAGTGGGTGGAGCGGGTTTCTAAACAGGCAAAGTGGGCAGAGTGGGTGAGTGTTCTGAAAGAGTGGGACCCTCTCTGTAATAGCACCTGTTATAGGACTATTCTAAGAACTACTCTTGAGTGGGTGGGGCCCGTGTCTCCCCACCGCACGTCCCCCACCCCCACCCCCAGCCCTAAGCATCTCCTGAATATTTCAAGTGGGTGAACTATACTCTGACTTTTTGTTAAGAGGGTAGAGCTAATGATCTGACTGTATATAAGTAGAGAGTGTCATGACCTTTCTCAGTGGAAGGAGGAGGTGTCATCCTTAATCTTTCTGGGTGATTCAATGACAAATAATCAATGTCAATGGTTTCAAAACATGACTGGGAATCAGAATGACCCGTGGAGATTTTGAGACATACACACATATTACTGACTCACTCTGGCCCATTGAGGCTGGAATTCCTTAGCTGGAATTCCAACAGCCCCCTAGATGAATCTCAAATTCATCCAGAGTTGAGAATCTCTGGTGTCTGAAATTAGCCCTTAGGCACCTGATATTTTAAGGAGAGGGTTTAGTTACTAAATTTTCTAGCTGGGTGGAACTTCTGACTCGGTCCTTAAATAATCTGTATTTGGGACCAAAGGGATGTTCTTTCTTTTATTTTAATGTTTTTATTTATTTCTGAGAGAGAGACAGGGTGAGCAAGGGAGGGTTAGAGAGAGAGGGAGACACAGAATCTGAAGCAGGCTCCAGGCTCTGAGCTGGCTGTCAGCACAGAGTCCAATGCGGGGCTCGAACCCACGAACAGTGAGATCATGACCTGAGACGAAGTCGGACGCTTAACCGACTGAGCCACCCAGGCGCCCCTCAAACGAATGTTCTAAGCAGATAAAATTTTGTTTCTGAATTTTCCAAAAAGATAGAGCTGAAGTGTTCTAAGCATGAAGAGTTTGTGTTGAAAACACTTAATGTGGGTAGGGTTCCCTGAGGGTGAGGCCAGAGGGGGTCTTAGGCTTATTAAAGCACACACCATGATTCCTTGGCTTCCATCCTCTCTCATCAGATCATCGCCTACCAGCCCTATGGGAAGTCTGTTGATTGGTGGTCCTTTGGGGTTCTGCTGTATGAGATGTTGGCCGGACAGGTAAGGGAAGCTGTGGACAGGCTGGCTTGCCTAAAGGCAACACAGCATGGGGTGCCACCTGTTACATAGGCTTTGTCTCAAAGGAGCAGGGTAGGAAGTAATATCTGTCATCTAAGGAGGGGTGCTAAGCAGTTGGGAATATCATGCCTAGAAAGTGCTGTCCTTGGTCCTGAAGAATTATTTTCCCATAGGTCTGGGGCTCTTTGTTTTGGTGACAAGGACCCCATCTCAGAACAAAGTGTTTAATTTTTGTTAATGTTTATTTTTGAGAGAGAGAGAGAGAGAGACAGAGACAGAGACAGAGACAGAGACAGAGCACGAATGGAGGAGGGGCAGAGAGAGAAAGAGGAGACACAGAATCCGAAGCAGGGGCTTCAAACTCACAAACTGCGAGATCATGACCTGAGCCGAAGTCAGAAACTTAACTGACTGAGCCATCCAGGATAATGTGTTTAAATGCATGAAATAAAGTAATAGGATTACAAAGAAAATCAATCATATTGAAATATGGTTAATCAAATTTAAAAAAAATTTAATTTAACTTAGTTCAGCCAACTAAATATGTTAAACTTAAATGTATACAGTTGCCCAAATATTACACATTGGGATGTGGACATATATGTTATTTTCTATTCATGATTTAAATAGAAATGTATCACAGTGATGGAAAGTAAAAAGAGAGGTCTACCAGTAAGTTTGAAGTTGAACTACTAATATTTTGAGTTATCTGCAATTCTAATGTGGTAAGAAATTATCTGTGATTTCTGTCGGTGATGAAGTTATAAGTACTATTGTTGTGGTTTTTGTCCACATTCATAATTGAAGGGAATGAGAAACTGCAGTTAGTGATTTTTAAAAATATATTCTTTTTTCCCCCCCTGTTCAAGCTCACAGGCCCCTTCCGTTGTACAAACAGACTTCCTAGACCCCACATTCAGAGTCCTTGCCTTGCTTTTGTTTCTCCTAATCTCAAAAGACTGGAAGCCCCTCATCCAACCAGGAGAATGTTTTTACAGTTTTCCTGTATTTTTTCCTGTCTTTTATTTATTATTTAAAAAAAAATTTTTAATGCTTTATATATTTCTGAGAGAGAGAGAGACAGTGAGCAGGGGAGGGTCAGAGAGAGAGGGAGACACAGAATCTGAAACACGCTCCAGGCTCTGAGCTGTAAGCACAGAGCCCGACATGGGACTCGAACCCACGAACCGTGAGATCATGACCTGAGCCAAAGTTGGACACTTAACCACTAACTGCTAATGGACTGAGCCACCCAGGCATCCCTCCTCTCTTCTATTTAAATGACATTGTCTAATTAACACCCTGCTGATTTTGCATAGCAAAGAAAGAATCTTAAAGAGGTGCAGAGAGCTGGTACATTTCAGATAGGAAGCAAGAGTCTGAGAGGGAGAGAGAGAACACTTAGGTGGTTTGGTCAAAAATTTCCCTAGGATGTTGGAGGGAGGGGTGTTCGTGTTCACAGTGGGTGGTGAGGGTTTGCAAGGTGGGGAGAGGCAGTCTGTCAAGTCTCTGATGCTTTATCTTCTCTGTTTCCTCAGCCCCCTTTTGATGGGGAGGACGAGGAAGAGCTGTTTCAGGCCATCATGGAACAAACGGTCACTTACCCCAAGTCGCTTTCCCGGGAAGCGGTGGCCATCTGCAAGGGGGTGAGAACTCCCTGACCCCCAGATTCCCCACACAACCCATGCACCCCACCGCCCCCATCCAGGTTGCCCAGGCAGTGTCCCTGTGTATGTTAGGAAAGTATATTACAGAGGCTTTGTTAGAACATTAATTATTGACCGCCCTGCCATCACCTCCAGTCCCGCGATGGCCTCAACCTCCTTGCCCTCTGCTGCACCCGCTCCCCAGCTCACTGCAGGGAGCGCCGGAAGCCCAGGGCCTGCCTCTCCAGCACGGGGTGGCTCAGGTGAACCTAACTCTTGCCACTTTCCTTCCGGGGGAATCTGGGCCAAGCCGCCGAAACTCTGGGAGCCTGTCTCCTCTTCCGGGGTTATGGAGTTAATGTAGAAGGAGCCTGGACTGTGGCAGCTTTTCAGAGAGAATTAGCACCCTTCTGCTTCGGGCTCCTTCCTGTCTCGTCTCTCTGACTCTCACTCTCTGGGTTCTGTCTCGTACCTCTGCCTCCATCCACGCTTGATGGGGCCTCCTGTGTCTCTACCATTTCTACGTGTCCCTTGGGATCTCTGTCCACCTCTTGCATCTTTATCCCCCTCTCTCTGCGTATGTTACACACGTACTCCCGACGGCCATACACACACACTCTGGGTCCTTCTCTCTCTGGAACTCTCCCCCTTTCTTTCTGAGTCTCTGCTTCCATATCGTGTCTTTTTCTTCTGTGGGGTTTTGTCTCTTGGGTCTCCACCCTTCTCTCTGCATCTCTGCTCACCCTCCCCCCCATCTCCCACCTTCTCTGGGTCTCTGCACTCCCCCTTGGTCTCTATACCCCCTCCCCCATGTTGTGTCTCTGTTGCACTGTTTTTGTCTTTCCTTCTCATTCTCTGTGCCTCCCCATCCCGGACCCTGTCTGTCTGTCTGTCTGTCTGTATCTGTTTTCCACAGTTCCTAACTAAGCACCCAGCGAAACGCCTCGGCTCAGGGCCTGACGGGGAGCCCGCCATCCGTGCTCATGGCTTTTTCCGTTGGATGGACTGGGAGCGGTTGGAACGACTGGAGATCGCGCCTCCGTTCAGACCCCGTCCGGTCAGCCACCCTGCGGGAACCTTGGTCCCTAGGGGTGGGGGCACCCAGGAGCTCCGGCTCCTGTATGTGGAGGTGGGGCAGGGCTCCCTCTGCGGAGACGCCCTAGCGGGAGATGCAGAGGCCACGGAGGATGCGCAGGGACTCGAAAGGAGACAGGAGATGGACATGGGGGACACGGAGGGCCACCCAAGGAGCAGGCAGAATTTCATCTCTCCTTCCCTGTGCGCCCCACAGTGTGGACGCAGCGGAGAGAACTTCGACAAGTTCTTCACGCGGGCGGCGCCAGCGCTGACCCCCCCAGACCGCCTGGTCCTGGCCAGCATCGACCAGGCCGATTTCCAAGGCTTCACCTACGTGAACCCCGATTTCGTGCACCCCGACGCCCGCAGCCCTGTCAGCCCGCCGCCGGTGCCAGTCATGTAGTCTCACCTGCCACCACTAGGTGTCCCCACTGCTCCCTCCCTGCACCAGCCTTACCTCCCTCCACCCCTCCACCCCCTTTCCGATTCAGATCTTGGCCCCCAGCATTCTGGCCTCTGCCCCGTGGGTGCTAGATGCCCCTCCCAAGCGTTCCTGGCATTCTAAACTCCATACAGTCTCTAGAGCCTCACTGTGTTCTAGACTGCTGTGCTGAGCCCCGGATTCTCACCCACCTCCGTGTTCTGGACTCCGCTCTACCAGAATCTCCATCACTGTCCCAACTCCGTGGGGTTCTAGACTCCATTTTGGTAGAATCTATGTCTCTCCTCTTTTTTCTTTTTTTTTTTCAATTTCCTTTCTTTCTGGGAAATCGTCTCATGGGGTGGGCTGTTCCAGACTTGGCTTCTAGAACAGCCCTTCACCTCTGACCTCCAGCCCACCCCCCACCCCCCACCTACGACGTCCACTCCGTCTGGAGTAAGTGGGAGGCGGTGCCCCCACGCTCCAGTGCGCCTCTTCCACACTCTAGGGACTCCTGGGATGTATGAAGAATCCTCACCCCAGCTGTTCTCAATCAGCTTTTGTTCTAGACGCGCCCACCCCAAACCCGTCACTGCTCGCCTGCCAGGTGCATGGCTCCGGTCCTGCTCGACCCCCCCCACCCCACCCCACCCCGTGCCTGCCACTCTCTGGGACTCTGTCCTCCCCTCCCCCGCTCCGCCCCTCTTCGGCTCTCTCCCGGCCTCAGCTGCTGGAGAATAAATTTGGGATGCTGACGCTGGTGTTGGGATGCTTTCCTCTAAGCTTGAAGAATGAAGGGGGTGCGGAGGGGGGCAGTGTCTCTACACGGAAACACACAGGCGCGCACGCAGGCGGGGGCTGGGGTGGCCCAGAGGGAGGGAAAGCACAGAGAGCCGTGAAGTGGGGAGACCGGACCCACGGTGGGAGGGGGAAAGACCAGAGACGGGGGTGGGGGGTGAGGGGCGCGAGGGCCCGAAGTGGGCGCGTGCACAAGGAAGGAGAGATGGGCACGCAGACGGCTGGGGGTGCCCCGTAGAGACCTCCCCGCACAGAGACACAGGCGTGCACGTACTCACCCCGAGCAACACAAGCTCACACACACACACACACACACACACACACACACACACGGAAACCCAGAGGCTGGCGCGGGGGGGGCGGGGGGAGCACCCGAGAGGGGAGATGAAAGGGACCCGGAGACCTGGTCCCTGGGAGACCCCCACGACGGAGGAAGCGAACAACCAGAACCCGTGCGCTTAAGAGTCAGCCACTGAGGCTGGAGACAGGCGGACGCGCCCTCCGGGCCTCTTTGCCTTGACCCACTTGCGGGGGGGTGGGGGGGGTGGAACGAAGTCCCAACAGACTACAGTTCCCAGCAGACACCGCGGCGGACCCTTCCCCACCCCCAACCCCAAGTGCGGCCCCCTCACCGCCAGGGCTGATGGAAAATGTAGTCCCAGGCCCGGGGCAGGCCGGTTGGACGGTGTGCCTGTGTCTGTGTGTTTGGAGGGGACAGAACCCCGAAGCTTCGCGGGCTCCCTCGGGGAGCCCCGGCGTCTCTTCGTCTCTGCAGGCTCTTGGGCTCCCGGGGCTCGGCTTAGTTGCATGCTGGGGCTCCCCCTTGGCTCCCCCATCACCGTGGTGGTACCCCCATGCTCTGCCCACGGCCCCCAGCCCCTGCTCCGACCCTCGGCGGGTGGCCTGCCCCTTTAAGAGTGGCCCCGCTGACATCACGGCGGGGGGGGGGGCTGGCCCGGCTCCCGGCTCCGCGGCGGCTGCAGGACCCGGCTCCGCTCTGCGCCCTCCTGCTGCTCTAGGGACCCCGGCCCGGGACGCCCCCTCCCGCCTCCTCCAGCCGCCCAGACCCCAGGCTCCGCCCCAGGCCTGGCCAGAGCCCCAGTCCTGCTCGGGGGAGCCCCAGGATTGCCCCTCCTCTCTCTCCTTCTCAGGGTCTCTCTCTCCCCCTCGTCTCTCTCTCTGTGTCTCTTTCCCTGGCTCAAGGTCTCTGGGTCTCAGCATCTCCAAGCCCAGGGCCTCCGAGCGGCTTCCTGCCTCTTTCGGTCTGTCTCTCTGACCTCTCCACTTGCAGAGCCCCAGAACCTCTGAGCCTGAGGGCAGAGGGGGTCTCGGAGCTGATCTGTCTCCTTTTCTCTCTCTGTCTCTCTGAGGCCATCTCTGTTTCCCCCAGTCTCCAGACCTGCGAGTCTCAGCATTTCTCAGCCTCGAGGGCCCGGGGTTTCCTGGACCCTCGGCCGCGGCTCTGCCTCTCGGCGCGCCCCTGCCCCTCTCCGGCTCCCTGCCTCTGTTTCTATTCTCTCTCCCTCCCTGCCTCCCCCATTCTCCAGGCCCAGCTCCCTCCCTCCCCGCAGCCTCCCCCTCCCTCCCCGCCCCTCCCCTCCTCCGCAGCAGCCAATGAGCGGCCGCCGGTCCCAGCTCCCGGCGCCGTCCGCCGAGTGAGGCCGCGGGCGCGGGGGGTGGGGGGTGGGAGTCCGGGAGGGGGCCGGGACGCCGGGCTCGGGGGCGGGGGCGGGGGGCGCGGGCACCGGCGACCCCGGTGGCGGCGGCGGCGGCCGGGGGAAGCCGCGGGGCCGGTCATGCGGCTGCGGGGCCCGCGGCCCGGAGCGTCCGCCCAGCCCTGAGCGAGGTGAGCGCTAGGGGAGGGTCCTGGGAGGCGTGGGGGGTCCCCTTGAGCTGGCTGGGAGCCGGGGGTTAGGGCTAAAAGGCCCTGAAGGGACCCGGGATGCGGGCTTCTGGCGGTCAGGACTCCGGAGTTTGGGGGGCAGTGGGGGGTGGGGGGACATTGGGCCTAGGGAATCCGGGAGGACCGGGTCCGAGGGGTCCTGGAGGGGCAGCTAGACTCTTGATGTCCGAGTCTTAGAGGCCGTGGCCCCGAGGAGGGTGCAGGCCAGGTCCTCGAGAGAGGCGGTCCTGGGCGAGGGGCAGGGCCCGGGCTCGGTAAGAGTCAGGACGTGAGAAGGGGTCCCCAGGAACGGGGAGTACGTTCTTCAAGAGATTGCAGGGAGACGGAGTTTGGACTTGGGGCTTGGAGAATGGGACCCCTGGGATCCGAAGGATCCTGAATCCCGGAGAGGCTGCGATAAAGCCGGATAAGAAGGTGGCTTCAGGCCTGGGGGAGGGTCCCAAAGGAGGAAAGGCTGGAGGAGAAGGAGATCTGGGCGGGCCATTTGGAGTGAGGAGAAATAGCAAAGAAGGAGGGTTTTCAAATGGGAAGTGAGAAAGGTGTCAGTGGGCAAGGTCCCAGCTGGGAGTCCAAGGAGGGGAACTGAGGTCAGCTACCTGGGACTCAGGCCGTCAGGGTGACTGGGGTTTTGATGCTTGTTTCTGAGCTGAGCGGACTGGAAGAGGAGCAGGTAGCCGGCGGTTAAGCCCTGGAGCCTCGGCCAGGGCGGGGGGTGGGGGGGGGGCGGGGGATGGGAGGAAACGCTGGACCGAGCTCTGCCAGACTCGCCTCCCTGACTCCTCCAGTAGGCTGGGGGTGGGGTCTGGTGGGGGGGTGAGGGCTCTGGGTGCTGAGATGGGGGGTGGTTAGTGATGAAAGTTGTCTGACTCCAAGATCCTTATTGGCATGGGGCAGAGTTTCAAGGCTCCAAGAATTCTGATGAAAGAAAATGGGGTCTCAAGTCTTGGCTGCATTGTTGGGGGACTGCTTCGGGGTCTTAACCCTCATAGTTAAAAGAAAAGATGATGGGGATCACTGGTATTCAAGGATGTAGAGGTCCCTGGCTGAAATAGGATGTGGATCCCAAGTGGAGTCCCCCAAATCATGGGATTGTGCACTTCAGGTGAAAGTTCTTGGTGGGGGCACGGGGGGAGAAAGTGGGAAGTACAGGATTAGGGGCTCCTAGCTCAAAACTCCAGCTCCATGACTGGAATTTGGAAGGCCATGGCTTTGAACTGGAGATCTCATGTTTTGAGGCTCCAGCGTTAGAGGGATCAGAATTTCAGGTTGTATGTGCAATTGGAAGTCCTAGCATGGAAGTTAGAATCCAGGATGTCTGGTAGGGAATTTGAGGGGCCTTGTGGCACATGAGGGGGCCTCCTGGACTTCCTGGCTTGGGGTTTTAGGGTTCAGAGCACTGATCCCTAGTTTGAAAGATGGTCTGGGGTACTCTGGTTAGGGCACTGAGTTGAGGGAATTGGAAGGGGTCCCAGCTCATGGCTTTGACATTCTGGAACCTCTAGCCAAAATCCAGGCTCCAGGTCTCTGGGTCCCAGTGTTCTGGGACCCAGCAGCTTGAGGAGTCCCAGCATCCCAAGTGAATCCACCTGGATCTGGGATGGAGGGGGTTCTAGAATCTTACATCTTGAGTCATGGGCCACGATCTCAGATTGAGGTACCAAATTGAGGTCAAGGCACAGGATCAGAGTTAGAAGGTCATGGGTCAAGGTCCAGGTGTCAGAATTGGGTGTTAAAGGTCAAGATGAGAGTCTAAGGGTTTTAACTTAGGTGGGAGCCTCTGCTCAAGGTCTCGGTTAGTGTGTCCTTGGTTAGTGGGACCCTTAATTATGGTTCTTCTTGTTGGTAACCCACTTGGGGTATTTCTGGTAACTATATAGAAACAGAGTCCAAGAGAAAAGGATTAAGGTACCAGGAGTCAGGATTAGGCAACTATGCTTGGTTCTAGTGTTGAAATGCCTGATTGGAGGCGCTTGGGTGGCTTAGTCGGTTGAGCGTCCGACTTTTGCTTAGGTCATGATCTCGCAGTTCGTGGGTTCGAGCCCCGCGTCGGGCTCTGTGCTGACTGCCAGCTCAGAGCCTGGAGCCTGTTTCAGTCTGTGACTCCCTCTCTCTCTGACCCTCCCCTGCTCACGCTGTCTCTCTCTCTCTCTCCTAGAAATTAGAAAAAAAAAAGAAAAAAAAAAAAAGAAATGCCTGATCAGCCTAATAGTTTGAGTCATGGGACCAGGCTCAAGGTTAAGGATGCTGGTGGGGGTTGTTGTCCAGGGTTAAGGCCTCAGGTCAGGGCATAAAGTTAGAGTTGGAGGTCCTGGTTCTGGTGTTGAGAATATTGAAGTTGAGTTTGTAGTCAGAGTCATGACAGTTGGGACCCAGGTCCAGACACATGGTTGAAGTTAAGGTCCAGTCTCTGGATCTGGGCTGAAGGCTACAGCTGAAAATCTTATTTTGGGATTAGGGATCTGGTGTGGCGCCTCTCATCAGGATCCAGAACACAAGTGTCGGTGTGGGAAGGCCAGGCCTGGGGTTGAAGGTCAACAGTTGATATCACTGGTTCAAATCCAGAAATGGGGTCATGGGTTGGGCCACAGAAGTCAGAGCCTGGGTCCCGTGTCCAGGTGGCTGCATGGGGTTGGGGAATCTAGTTAGTCCCACCAGGGCTCTTCATGACTGCAGCTTCCCACCCTCACTCAGGCCCCGCAGGGCGCCCCCCGCCGCTGAGGATGAGTCACTGCAGTAGCCGCGCCCTGACCCTGCTGAGCAGCGTGTTTGGTGCGTGTGGCCTGCTGCTCGTGGGCATCGCGGTCAGCACTGATTACTGGCTGTACATGGAGGAGGGGACGGTGCTGCCACAGAACCAGACCACGGAGGTCAAGATGGCCCTGCATGCTGGCCTCTGGAGAGTCTGCTTCTTCGCAGGTACAGACCTCACCTGCCCTCCATTCAACTGTCCCTGCCTTGCCTGGGATCCGAGAGTCCTCATCCGTGCTTCTATCCCTTGGGTTCCAGAAATCCAGAATCCGATCCTGCTTTTCTCCCGGAGAGGCAGATTTCTACCTGGAGAGCCGATGTCTAGCCCTTTCTTTCCTGGATCTAACAGCCCCCATGCTCACACAATCCCAGGGTCCCTAATCCCTGGCGAGTCCATCAGTCCTGGTCTCCTGGACGGTTCCAGGGTTGAACAGGCAAAATAAAAATCCATGCTCCCCCCACCTCCCGGCGGCCACAGAGGCCCTCCGAGGAATCCTGCACCCCCGCACCCCCAACCCCTTATCCTCTGTAGGGATCCAGCCCTGCCCTCCATCCGTGGGTTTCCGGGAAAGCATGAAAGAGGAGCTCCCGCCTCCTGCCGCCCCTCTTCCCTGACCCCCTGACAGACAGCAACCCCTGGGTTAACCTCGCACGCCCATCCCAGGGTCCCCGCACTGGGGCACCTGCCCCTCACTGCCTCTGCAGGGCTCAAAGCCTTCTTGTTTTCCCCCAGGCCGGGAGAAGGGTCGCTGTGTGGCCTCGGAGTATTTCCTTGAACCGGAGATCAACTTGGTGACGGAAAACACGGAGAATATTCTGAGTGAGGGGAAGCGGGGGGGCCTAGGCAAAGGGGGGCGGGCAGGATCACAGGGCGAGTCCAGGGAGAAAGGGCAGCTCCAGGGAAGGGGTGGGGTGGAAGGGAAGGCGTGGAGGCTTGGGAGAAGGCAGAGACTGGGAGGTGAGAACCCTCCAGGTTGACGAGGCGGGGCCTGGGCAGTGGGTGGAGTCAACGGGAACGGGGTGGGGCCAAACCAAAAGGGGCGGGGCTTGGGTGAAGGACCTGGGCCGCGGAAGTACGGGAAAGGGGGAGGGGGCTGGAAAGGGGAGGAGCCACCCACGGGAGGGGATGGGGGGAGTAGAGAGTTAGGGGGAATGGGAAGGTGTCGTCCCCCCAGAGTCTCTCCTCACCCCCTGTCTCTCCCTTTACCCCTCTCTCAGAGACGGTGCGCACAGCCACCCCCTTCCCCATGGTCAGTCTCTTCCTAGTGTTCACAGCCTTCGTCATCAGTAACATCGGCCACATCCGCCCACAGAGGACCATTCTGGCCTTCGTTTCTGGCATCTTCTTCATCCTATCCGGTGAGCCCACGGAAAGGACTTAGGGGCTGGGGAACTGTTTCTGGATCCAGGAACCCGCGGTCCTTCCTCCATTAAGAAAGCTGCTTCCTTGCTGTGTGATCTGGAGGGGTTGCAGAACCTCTCTGAGCCCCACTTTCCTTCTCTGTGAAATGGAGATCGCAGCACCCACTTCACAGTTTGTTGGGAGGCCCAAATCATAGCGAATGTTTATGGCGTACTAGTTAGGTGTGGGCTCTGTTCTGATACTCCCCACAGTGAGGTAAATGCTATTAACAGCCCCATTTTACAGATGCAGAAACAAGCACTCAGAGAGATGAAGTCATTTGCTCAGGTCCATACAAGCAGTGACACAGAGCTGGGACTCAGACTCACACCTTTTGCCTCCAGAGGCTGGGTGTTTTAACCACTCCTGATATTTTAGCAGTTCACATATTATAAGGCTCTTTATTTTCTGTGCAATATTTTATTCCAAAAATGTTCAAACAGAAAAGTGGAAAGAATTTTGGAATGAACACCCTTGGACCCACCACGTAGAATCAACCATTACCGTATTCCTGGACTTGCTTTGTCCCTTATCTGTCCATCTATCTATATTTCTACCCATCCATCAATCCACCTCTCTTTCTTTATGCAGTTCAAGGAAAAATGTCCATGCATTTCACTCTAAATATTTCACCATGCATGTCATTAGCTACATTTCAATATTTGTTTGTTTCTTCTTTTGAGACATGAGGCTCTTTTGCACAGGTGATCTCACACCCTTCCCATAACATCTTTGCCAGGGAGTGTTATTATTAGCACTCACTTGATAAAATGGGGGCACTGGGGCCCACAGCTGTACAGGGAGTTGCCCAAGACACCAGCAATAAGCTGGTGCCAGGGGACCAAGTGTCCTGAGGTCCCCAGCAGAGTTTTCTCTCAGGTTTACCCTCCTCCAATGTCAGCCCTGCCTGGTCCATTTCAGTCCATCTCAGCTCAGTTCAGCCCAGGTCAGCTCGGCCCTAGCACATTTAACTCATCCATCTGGTCCAACCAACCCCAGTCCATTCTGACTCAGTTCTTCAACTTGGCGCAAATTAATTCAACATAATTTAGTTAAACTCCTTTCGGGTCCTTCTAATTCAGTTGATATTTTATGAACAAAGCCTACATATGTCTCATTTCCATTCTGTCCCCTGGGGCCTGCACTTGGATCCCGCTTTAGCGTTGGCTCTGCGAATAGTTGAAGATGGATGTTTGAATACCCCCAGTCTCCTCCCTGCTCCTCAGCCAGCTGTCTCCCGGCCTCCCACCCTGCCTCCAACCTAAGCTGACAAGACCTTTTCCAGAGAAAGCAGGGTGCAACCTGCCTGTAAACTTGAATCATGGCATGTGGAGCCAGACACTGAGCTAAAATAAGGCACAGAGAATATCACCATCCCAGAGTGTCAGAGCGGAAAGGTCTCATCGTTTTTCATATGGAAAAATAGTGTCCTGGAGAGCAAGGAAGTAGGGCAAGGGTAGCCACTTTTATCAATGTACCCCAAACACTAGAAGGGAATCCTGTGGTTTGCTGTTCACAGAAAGGGTAGCGTAGCTCAGTGACAGGGTAGTCAGTTAGCATACAGGGGGTTGTAACCCAAAACCCAGCTCATGCTCGTGTAGTGCCCCAGGACCCATCTTCCCAAGATCAGGCTGAGGGTCCATGGTGCTGTAGCGGCTGGAGGTCAGGCCTCTGATACAGCGATAGAGCAATTTTGGGAGATTGAAGCCTGCTCCCTGAAGCCCTTCTTTGAGTTCATTTCAAAGACTATGGTCATGTGCTTTCAAGGTTTTGGGGTGTAGTCACTGACAGTTCATGCTGCTGTGAACCTAGAAAACTCTGGATTCAAATTCTTCGCCTTAACTTCATGGGCTACAGTATGGAGTTGTCAAGAGGACAAATCTTTTTTCAATTTTTAAAAAAAGTTTATTTATTTTGAGAGACAGACAGAGACTGAGACAGAGACAGTGCAGGTGGCGGGCCGGGGGGGTGGGGGGCACAGAGAGAAAGAATCCCAAGCAGGTTCCACACTGTCAGCACAGAGCCCAACATGGGACTCGAACTCATGAAACCGTGAGATCATGACCTGAGCTAAAACCAAGAGTCAGACGCTTAACCAGCTGAGCCACCCAGGCGCCCTAAGAGGACAAATCTTAGGGGACAGTGAACCCGTGTGGGGCCAAATGGTACCTATTTCAGGCTTTTGAGCCACAGGGTTATAGTGTTAAAACAATCAGAGGTGAAGCAGTGGGTGTGGCTATATCCCAGCAATATTATTTATAAGGTTTTTTTTTTTAATGTTTATTCATTTTTTGAGAGACAGAGAGAGACACAGCGTGAGTGGAGAAGGGAGAGAGAGAGAGGGAGACACAGAATCTGAAACAGGCTCCAGGCTCTGAACTGACAGCACAGAGCCTGACATGGGGCTCAAACTCACAGACTGTGAGATCATGACCTGAGCCAAAGGCAGATGCTTAACTGACTGAGCCACCCAGGTGTCCTCCAGCAATATTATTTATAGACTTTGGCATTTGAGTTCCATGTAATTTTCTTTGAGCCATGTAATATTTGAGCCATGAGACATTCTTCTTGTTTTGTTTCGTTTTGTTTTTCTCACCATTTAACGATGTAAAAACCACGCTTAGCTCACAAACCATACAAAAACAGGTTCTAGAGCAAACAGTAGCTTGCTAACCCCTAGTCTAGATCACAGATGTGAAGGGCTGAGCCAGTGCCTGGTGCAAACATACATACATATATATGCATGGTACTAATCACAGCAACAGCCAAAATAATAAACACTTTATGGAGAGCCATGTTTTGGGGAAGTCCTAAGTACTTTATGCAGGTTAAGTTATTTCATTTTCTCTACCTTGTAAGGCAGATGCCACTGTGATTCTCTTTCTCCAGCTGAGGAAACAGAAGCGCTCAGAGGTGAACCTGCTCCATAGTGAAGCAGGATTCCCCACCCAGGCCTTCACTGTGGCACTGTACTGCTCTGCCACAATTAAAAATCACACACAAAGAATGGTGTGCCTCGTTGGCTCCATCAGCAGAGGGACTGTGTAAATGTGGGACTCTTGATCTCCAGGTGAATTCAAGCCCTATGTTGGGTGTAGAGATTAGTTTAAAAAAATAAGAAAATAAATAAAAGATAAAAGGCTTTTCTAAAAAAATAATAAAAATGAAGGAGATTTAAAAGAAGAAGTAAGGAGGAGCACCTGGGTGGCTCAGTCGGTTAACTGACTTGGGCTCAGGTCATTATCTCATGGTTCGTGGGTTCGAGCCCCATGTTGGGCTCTGTGCTGACAGCTCGGAGCCTGGAGCCTGCTTCGGATTCTGTGTGTGTGTGTATGTGTGTGTGTATCTCTGTCCCTTCCCTGCTCTTTGTCCCTCAAAAATAACTAAATGTTAAAAATTTTAAAAAAAGAGGAAAGGATGGAAATAGTGCCAGCTTCTTAGATATGGGGACAGAATAATCTAGTCCAACTGCCTCTTGTTCCCAGTGAGGAAGCCAAGACTTGGAGAGAGAGAGAGACAGGAGTTATTTGCCTGAGGTCTGGTAAATGGTGACTTTGGCATTCTGGAGAAAGTGGTGGGAACTTTGGGGCAAGGGAGGGACTGTGTCACATCTGGTTGTTAAGCATCTTTCAGGAAGCATGTTGGGGCTCAACTGTGGGATGGACTGGTGGGCGTGGGGGGAGAAGGGAAATTGGCAAACCAAGGAGGCGGCTTATGTAGCGGTCTGGGCAAAAGCAGCTGGGGCCTGAGCTGGGCTGGGGATGGAAAGATAAAGGCAACTGGATGACTTTGACAGAGAAGTAGATCGACAGAAAAATCAATGGAACCAGATGACTGACTGGATATGTTGGTAAGAGAAGCAGGGAGGAGGCTGGAATGTCATTGATTTTCTTTTTCCAGGTCATAAGAAGCATGCTTCCCAGGCAAAGCCCATATTAACCCCTGACCCTCAACATGCATCTGCTCATTCATTTGTTCATCAAACATTTACACAGACATCCTACATGCCAGACCCTGCACCTCTAGAGCACTGAAGACATGGATGAATCCTAAGCAAGGGCTCACATGCAGTCAGTTACAAAACAGCCCCAATTACCCATCAAATCAAAACTACACACTTGCTTAAATCCCTTCAATGCTCAATGGGTACCCATTGCACTTAAAATACATCCAAACTCCCCATGTTAGCCTACAAGGTTATCCATGATTTGGCTACTGCTCAGATCTCTGACCTCATTTCCTAACCCACTAACATTCTCTCAGTTGCTTACAACCTCAGCCACACTGGCCTCCTTCTCTCCTTGAAAATGCTCATCTCAGCCCCACATGAGGACTTTGCGCTCATTAGCCCTTCATGATTGGAACTTTCTTCCTCCTGGTACTTAAAGGGCTTGAACTTTCTCTCTCCAGAGTTTGTCTCCTTGGCAACAGTATGTAATATTGCCTTGCCCCCACTATACTATGTACCACATCACACACTTTATATTTGTTTCCTAGCACATATTGCTATTGTCATCTTAGTTGCTTCCTGCCTCCTACCAAAATGTACCCGCCAAAATACATGGACATTTACAAACATACTCTCATCTGTGTCTGCAGAGCCTAGATGGGTAGCTGCTACAACGTACACATTGAAATATTTGTATAAAGGATGAATAATGAGGACAGCTGAAGGCATTCTGAGACAGCGGAAGCTGCATTAACTTGATACAGTAGGGTGGTGGGGGCGGGGGACCCGAGAGGGCTTCCAAGAAGAGGTGACATCTGAGTAGATGAAGCTAAAAGGGTGAGAGAGAATTTTTCAAGTGAAGAGAGAATAGTGCCTTGTTTGGAGGTGGAATTCACAGCAGGTGATAATGCCCTAGAAAGCATCGAAGGCAGAGGTAGACTCATATGCAGCTCTCCATGGTCCTGAAACCCTATTGTTCTAAGGCCGGGCTGTATTCAGCTTGGAATGTAAGCGATTCTTGGCCTAGGGTGATATTCTGAAACAGATGTGGGGCGAGGTGGGGGGGAGGGGGGAAGGAGTGGGAGTTGGATTACAGAGAAAGGAAGAGGGGAGAGAAGGAGGGAGAAAAAGAGGAAAGAAGAAAAAAAGGGAAAAGATTATTTTTGGAGAACCAGAGCCACTATAAAATATCCAGGAAGTAGAAAGATTGATGAGAATAACTTTTGCTATTGTTTTTACATGATTTTTTAATTACTAAAAACAAAAACAAAAGCAAAAAAAGAACTCATAAAAATTCTCTCCTGGGAAATATTTGTTTCCTTATCAACCTTTGCTCCTGACTCGCCTTATGGAGATGTCTGTTGTTTAGAACTGTAATCTGAAACATGGACTTAAGGTGGTTAGCAGGAATCAGATTGCAGAATCTGGGATGTCAGGCCAAAGAATGAAAATCTTCTCCTGTGGACAACAGGGAGCCAAGGAAGAATTTTGACAAGAGAAGGCTAGAGCTTGTATGGGTTTTAGAAAGAACTAGTAATCTTCTCCTGTGGACAACAGGGAGCCAAGGAAGAATTTTGACAAGAGAAGGCTAGAGCTTGTATGGGTTTTAGAAAGAACTAGTACGTAAAGCTGGGAGGTAAGGATTTAGTAGCAATGGTATAAGCATAGACAATAAGCCTTAACTGGGCCAGAGGGTTTGTGGTTATGAGAAGGTTTCATTTATTTGTTTTGAGAGAGAGGGCTAGGGAAGGGGCAGAGGGAGAGAGAGAGAGAAAATCTCAAGCAGGCTCCACACTTGCACTTCACTAAGCATGAAGCCCAACATGGGGCTCTATCCACAACCACTGGACCACAACCTGAGCTGAAATCAAGACTATGGGGCACCTGGGTTCCTCAGTTGCTTAAGCATCTGACTTTGGCTCGGGTCATGATCTTGCAGTTTGTGAGTTCAAGCCCCACAAAGTCAGAACCTGGAGCCTGCTTTGGATTCTGTGTCTCCCTCTCTCTCTGCCCCTCCACTGTGCTCTCTTTCTCTCTCTCAAAAATAAATACACACAAAAAAAGAATTGGATACTCAACCAACTGAACCACCCAGGCACCCCACAAGAAGGGGTTTTGATTTATAAGAGATTCAGGAAGTAAAATGGACGTGACTTGATGACTGACGATCTTTTTTTAAAAATTTTCAATGTTTTATTTATTTTTGAGAGAGAGATAGAGACAGCATGAGCAGGGCAGGGTCAGAGAGAGAGGGAGACACAGAATCCAAAGCAGGCTTTAGGCTCTGAGCTAGCTGTCAGCACAGAGCTCGACGCGGGGCTCAAACCCATGAACCGGGAGATCATGACCTGAGCCCAAGTCAGACACTTAACCGACTGAGGGACCCCGGTGCCCTGATGACTGACAATCTTTCATGGATGAGAGAGAGGGAGAGAGTAAAATCAGGATGATTCCCCTTGTACCTGACTAGGGTACCAGGGACATGGGTACTTGAGTGAGTGTACATTGTAGGATTCCTTTGCTATTTCTTTTCTTTAAGCCTGCTCATCTTTCTGGATCTATCTCAGATGCTTGGCCACCACAAAACACTTTGTGGGCCCACTCTTCTTGAATAACAAAATTATGAAATTCTAGAAATTGAAAGTGCTATGGATGTTCAGAGCAAGGAAAAGTTAATTCTTAGAGGAAATGAAGGAACAAGGGGATTTAGAGTGGATTCAAAAAAGGAAGCAACTTAGAAGTTTTGCTAGAAGCTCCAGTTGCTTGGCAAGTATACTCATCTGTTCAACTGGTATTTATTTTTGTGCTACATGGTAGGGATGCAAGAGGGAACAAGGTAGGCTGGTTTCGAGCATCCTGGTGGGGGAGATGTATGATGGAAACAATTACAGATACAAATTACATGTTAGGTGGTAATAAAAGGGACCAAAAAAAAAAAAAAAAGGACAGGGAAAGGAGAGTAATGGGGGGCATTATCTCAATCACTCCAATCTTTTTTAATTTTTTTTTTTAAAGAGAGAAAGAGCACGAGTGGGAGATGTGCAGAGAGAGAGAGGGAGACATAGAATCCGAAGCAGGCTCCAGGCTCTGAGCTTCAGAACAGAGCCCGATGCGGGGCTCAAACCCACCAGCCATGAGATCATGACTTGATCCAAAGTCAGATGCCTAACCAACTGAGCCACCTCAGCACGCCACTCCAGTTTTTTTTAAGTTTATGTATTGATTTTGAGAGGGCAGGGGCAGAGAGGGAAGGAGAGAGAATCCCAAGCAGACTCCCCACTATCAGCTTAGAGCCTGACGTGGGGCTCAGTCCCACAACTGTGAGGTCATGACCTGAGCCAAAACCAAGAGTCCAATGCTTAACCTACTGAGCCACCCAGACGCCCAATCAGTCCACTTTTTTTTTTTAATGTTTTTTTAAAATTTATTTCTAGGAGAGAGAGAGAGAGAGACAGCGTGAGCAGGGGAGGGTCAGAGAGAGAGGGAGTCACAGACTGAAACAGGCTCCAGGCTCTGAGCTGGCAGTCAGCACAGAGCCCGACGCGGGGCTCGAACCCACGAACCGCGAGATCATGACCTAAGCGAAAGTCGGACGCTTAACCGACTAAGCCACCCAGGCGCCCCAGTCCACTTTTTTAATGGAAAGTTTGAAATCAATAGAATAGTACAATGAGCATTGTATACCTTCCTCCACCTGAATCCTGTACTTTTCTGATGTTTGGCCGTATTCTCTCTCTTTTTCTCCACCCTCCTATTTTTCTCCCCCATCCTCATGCTTTTCTGGGACGTTACCATTTGAAATTAGGTTATGGGCATCTAAACACTGTAGTATGCATCTCTTGAGAGGAAGGGCATTCTACTACAACACCATCATCACACCAAGAAATCTTACAGTAATTCCATAATATAATTTATTCCACTTGCAGACTGTCCCATTGTTTCAAGAATGCTTTTCATAGCTCCGCTCCCCAAACCAGGATTCAATCTTGGTTCACACACAGCATTTAGTTCATATCTCTTTTACTCTAGACTAGTTCCCCCACTATTTTTTTTTACAACACTGACTTCTAAAATGTACTTCATTATAAAAATACAGAAAGAATAGTATAAATAAGTGAAATCCCGTGTATCCTTCCCTCAGCTTCAAAAAGTTACCAACATATGGTGAATCTTTTTTTAGTCCCACTGCCGTATCTCCCTTCTGCACTTCACTACGTTATTTTAAGGCCAGCCTCTGCCATTAAATCGTTTTTACCCACAAATATTTCAGTATATCTCTGAGAAATAAGTACTTCGTTATTTAACATAGCCATCATGCCCAAACAATTAAGAATAGCTGCTTAATATCATTTAATATCTAGTCAGGGTTCTCTTTCCCCACATTTCTCATAAATAAGTGCCTTTTTACAGTTAGTTTGTTGCAAATCAGGATTCAAATTCCACTTGTGCATTTAGCTGATAGATCTCTGAAGCCTCTTTTAATCTATAATAGTCTCTCTCCTATTTTTTTTCCTTGCCACTTATTTGTTGAAGAAATCTGGTCATTTGTCTTGCAGAATTCCCGCTTCCCAGATTTTTCCTTTTCCCCTCATGTTGTGGTGTACTCATTCGTCCCTGTGTTTACCTGTAAAACTATTGATCTAATCCAGGTTTATGGGTTTCTGTTTTGGTGTGTGTGTGTGTGTGTGTGTGTGGCAAAAAAATACTTCATACATAGGTGGTGCTGTTTACATCCTACAGCATTGCATGTAGAGACATAATAATATCTGGTTCTCTCTCTTTCTGGGATGTTAAGGATGATCACTGGATGCAGTGTTACCAGCTTGACCCACATCACGGTCCTTTTGAAGACTGCAAACCAAGTTGTCAGTAGTATTGAGGGTCCCCCACCCTAGATTTGGTTGATTGCTTTCCATAGTGTCATTTGATCTGTTCCTCATTGCTTCCTTTCTCTGTAACCTGGAAGGCACGTCTACATTAGAGCTTTATTAGATCCAGGTTAAGCACATGAGGCAAGCAGATGCAGAGAGGTGCCGTGTTCTTACATCCCATCAGTTTGGTGGTGCTGTTCATTGAAAAGGCACATTTTCCTCTTTCTAATGAATAAGTAATTTGAAGAGTAATGCCTAGTTTATTGAGGTTTTTTTTTTTTGGAAAAATATTTCAACCTACAGAAAAGTTGGACAAAAATAATACAGTGAACTCGCATATACCCTTCACTTGGACCAAATTTTAACATTTTGTCACATTTGCTTTTCTCTCTTTTTCTATCCCTATTGTATCTGAGATATATATAAATGTAAATATATATATTTATTTATATACACACATATATATATATTGGTGGAACCACTTGAAAATAAGTTGCAAACACCTCACCCCTAAATATTTCAGCAAGTATCTCCTAAAAACAAATGCATTCATTCCCTTTTCTAACCACAGTACAATAATCAAACTCAGGAAGTTTAACATTTATACAGTATTATAGCTAAAACACAACCCATGTTCAGATTTCGCCAGTGGTCCCAATGCTGTCTTTTATAGTCGTTTCTGCCTCCCTCCCACCCCAATTCAGCTTCCAATCTAGGAGCATACTTTGTATGTCCCCATCCTGTCTCTTTTGCTGCCTTTCATCTTTTATATAGTTCCTGTGCCTTTTTAACAGAGAAATATCTTTCATGTTGACTTTTTTTTGAAGAGCTCAGCCACTTGTCTAGTGCGATGCCCACAGCTTCCTTAGGAGTGGATTCAGGTTACACATTTCCAGCGGGATTGCTAGGTAAATGGAGTACTGGCACGCTCACTTCAGGAGGTAATGGTGTCAATCTGCTCCACTATTGGTGATGTTAGTTTTGGTCACTTGCTTGAGATTGTATGTTAGGTTCCTTTATGATAAAGGAGGCTTTTATTTATTTTTTTTTTGTTTCTTTTCTTTTCTTTTTTTTTTTTATTTCTAGGAGAGAGAGAGAGACAGCATGAGCAGGGGAGGGTCAGAGACAGAGGGAGTCACAGACTGAAACGGGCTCCAGGCTCTGAGCTGGCAGTCAGCACAGAGCCCGACGCGGGGCCCGAACCCGCGAACCGCGAGATCATGACCTAAGCGAAAGTCGGACGCTCAACCGACTAAGCCACCCAGGCGCCCCTATTTTTTTTGTTTCTATTACTTTTATTTTATTTTATTTATTTTTGAGAGAGAGAAAGAGACAGGGTGTGAGCAGGAGAGGGGCAGAGAGAGAGGGAGACACAGAATCTCCCAGCACAAATTCACAAACCTCAAGATCACCACCTGAGCCTATCTCGCGGTCCCACAGTCATGAGATCGTGGTCTGTGAGTTCAAGCCCCGCATGGGGCTCGGTGCTGACAGCTCAGAGCTTGGAGCCTGCTTCGGATTCAGTGTCTCCTTCTCGCTCTCTGCCCCTCCCCCGCTTTCTCTTTCTCTCTCTCTCTCTCTCTCAAAAATGAACATTATTTTTTAATGTTTATTTATTTTTGAGAAATAGAGAGAGTGCAAACAGGGGACAGACAGAGAGAGAGGGAGACACAGAATCCAAAACAGGCTCCAGGCTCTGAGCTGTCAGCACAGAGCCTGACGCGGGGCTTGAACCTACAAACCATGAGATCATGACCTGAGCCAGAGTCGGACACTTAACCGACTGGGCCACCCAGGCACCCCTAAATATTTATTTGTTCTTGAGAGTGAGAGCACTAATGGGAGAGAGGCAGAGAGAGGGGGGCAGAGGAGCCAAAGCAGACTCTGCACTGACAGCAAAGAGCCCAATGGGGGGCTCGAACTTACACACCATGAGATCATGACCTGAGCCAAAGTCAGACATTTAACTGAGTCACCCAGGCGCCCCAGGAACCCTCTTCAAACTAGTCCCTGGATCCTTTTCTGATATGTCCCCATCATTTTTTGCATATTCCCTTCCTTTGTAGCACAAGTATACTTTTACTGTCTCTCCCCCAGGCTTCAAATTAGCTATTTCTTCTGGAAGCCCTAGCTTCTTATTTAGTGAGGGATGATATTAGAGACCAAACCCTGGATGCTCAGTGTGCTCATTGCTGCTGGGGTGTCACTGCTGCTAGGATGCTTCAGGACACAACCTGGGGAATCATGTGCTTGCAAAACAGAAGTCTATACTGACAGCCCAGGGTTCTTCCTCACCTCACGCCATTCTTATCATCTGTGTCTCCCTTTTTCCAGAATGAAATATTCCAGCTCCCTAAATATCAGTATATTTGCATGTTTACTCAATCCTACACGGCTTAAGAACTGCTTCCTCTAGACCACTCCCCAAAAAATCCACTAAGGTTCAAGATTTCTCTGTAGATCTTTTGTCTTTATTTATTTATTTTTTTAATGTTTTATTTATTTATAGGAGAGAGAGAGAGAGACAGCGTGAGCAGGGGAGGGTCAGAGAGAGAGGGAGTCACAGAATGAAACAGGCTCCAGGCTCCGAGCTGGCAGTCAGCACAGAGCCCGACGCGGGGCTCGAACCCATGAACAGCGAGATCATGACCTGAGCGAAAGTTGGATGCTTAACCGACTAAGCCACCCAGGCGCCCCGATCTTTTGTCTTTAGAGTGAAATATATAATCAAAGTACTGTATTTAAAAGTCACTGGAATAATACTTTTACTCCCTCTTGAGGTCATGTTATTCATTTGATATAAACTTAGCATCAATGGGGCCCCTGAGTGGCTTAGTCGGTTGAGCGACCGACTTTCGCTTAGGTCATGATCTCGCGGTTCGTGGGTTCGAGCCCCGCGTCGGGCTCTGTGCTGACTGCCAGCTCAGAGCCTGGAGCCTGTTTCAGTCTGTGACTCCTCTCTCTCTGACCCTCCCCTGCTCACGCTGTCTCTCTCTCTCTCCTAGAAATAAATAAAAACATTAAAAATTAAAAAAAAAATAAACAGCATCATTTATTTTTGTTTGTATTCAATTTTAGGTTTTTCCCCATTCTTGTTGATTTTATCTTTTGAATTATAAAACATTAGCATTGTTCCAAGGGTCAAGATCATGCAAAAATCAGAAATACCACTTTCTTCCCATCCCTTCCTTTCTGTTCTCACTTACCTCCTGTAGGTGATCAACCTTGTTTTGTGTTTTCCTTACCATGTCTCTTTTTGCAAAAATAAACAGATACACATATGCATTTTATGTACTTTTTTTGTCTTAAAGGCTAGCATTTCGTATACTTGTATATTCTTTCGTGCACTGCTCTTTTGTTGTTGTTGAACTGAGTGACAGTGTATGGAACTCTCAATGAACTGCACACTAGTTCACAGAGACATTCTCATTCTCATTCTCCTTTCACAGCAGCACAGTCCTCTGTGATGTTTTACATCATCCTCTATGTAAGTTCATCTAGGTCATTTCCAGTGTTTTGTGGTTACGGGTAATGTGGTGAATTAACGTGTGTGTGTATGTGCTTTCATGTGGTTGGGCAGATAGCTTTAAGGTAAAATCTTATGAGTGAGATTGTTGATTTAAAGGACAGATACATGTATGGTTTTGTTAGATTCAGCCGGATCCCTCTCGGCAGGGCCTGGGCCACTTTGCATTCCCACTAGCAACACATCAGAGCTTCTGTTTCCCCAGCTTCACCCAAAGAACATGTCGTGAAGCTTATTAACTTTTGGTGACCCGGTGGTTGACAAAAAGTATCTCTTCACAGTTTCCATTTCTTCTATTCTGAGTAAAGGAGAATTTTTATAAATGTATATTTATTTACTTTGAGGCAGAGAGAGGAGAGCAGGGGAGGGGCAGAGAGAGAGAGGGAGAAAGAGAATCCCAAGTAGGTTCTGCACAGTAACCATGGAGCCGGATGCAGGGCTCGACCTCATGAACCCATGCAATCACGACCTAAGCCAAAACCAAGAGTCAGATGCGTAACTGACTGAGCCACCCAGGCACTCCAAGAGCATTTTTTTTTTTAACGAGGAGCTCAAAGAAGACCCTTCTAAAGAAGTGACAAGGGAGGAGAGATGTAAATGAAGTGAAAGAGAGACTTGGAGAAACCTGGAGGAAGAACACTGCTGTTGGAGGGAACAGCAAGAACAAAGGCCTGAGGCAGAAATAAACTGCCCAAGTTCAAGGAAGAGCAAGAGAGTCATGTGATCTAAGTAGAGGGAGCTCAGAGAAACCGACCAGGGATGAGGGGGGTGAGGCTCAGATGCTGTATGCATTGCGTCCAGGGGTCAGGGAAGTTTTTCAGTAAATGGCCAGCTAATGAATATCCTCAGCTCTACAGGCTGTACAAGTGTTTAACCTTGCCACTGTGAGTGCGGACCACACAGAAGCAAAGGGGTGTGGCTGTACACCAATAAAAGTTTATTTATAGACCCTGACATTAGAAATTCATATACTTTATTTATTTTATTTATTTTTTTTAATGTTTTATTTATTTCTAGGAGAGAGAAAGAGAGAGAGACAGCGTGAGCAGGGGAGGGTCAGAGAGAGAGGGAGTCACAGAATGAAACAGGCTCCAGGCTCTGAGCTGGCAGTCAGCACAGAGCCCGACGCGGGGCTCGAACCCATGAACCGCGAGATCATGACCTAAGTGAAAGTCGGACGCTTAACCGACTAAGCCACCCAGGCGCCCCCTTTATTTATTTTTAATGTTTTATTTATTTCTAGGAGAGAGAGAGACAGCGTGAGCAGGGGAGGGTCAGAGAGAGAGGGTCACAGACTCTGAAATAGGCTCCAGGCTCTGAGCTGGCAGTCAGCACAGAGCCCGACACGGGGCTCGAACCCACGAACCGCGAGATCATGACCTAAGCGACAGCTGGACGCTCAACCGACTAAGCCACCCAGGCGCCCCATATACTTTAATTTTTAAGCTTATTTACTTTGAGAGAGAGAGAGAGAGAGAAAGCATGAGCTGGGGAAGGGCAGAGAGAGAGAATCCCAAATGGGCTCCACTCTGTCAGCACAGAGCCCGACGCAGGGCTTAAACTCATGGCATGAACCGCGAGATCATGGCCTGAGCTAAAACCAAGAGTCAGATGCTTAACTGACAGAGCCACCCAGGCCACCCCTGAAATTCTTATACTTTTTAAATTGAGATTCTAATCCACAAAACATAAAGTTCGTTTAATTCAGTGGTTTTAGTATTTTTGCAGGGTTGTATAACCATCTCTGTTACCCGTTTTCACAACATTTTCATTACTCCAGAAAGAAACCTCATACCCTTTAACAACAGCCTGTCAGAATCTCCCATCCACCCCATTCCTTGGCAACCGCTAATCTACTCTCTCTGTCTATGGATTTGCCTATTTTCAACATCACATATAAATGGAACCATACAGCACGCATCTGCCTTCCTTCTCTTAAGTTTATTTTCTAAGTTCATCCATGTGGCTGTGTACATCAGTGTGTCATTCCTTTTTTTGGCTGAATAATATTCCTTTATACAGCTATACCACATTTTGTTTATCCATTTAATTGATAGACATTTGGGCTGTTTCCACTTTTCGGCTATTATGAACGCTGTTACAAACACTCATGCAAAGTTTTTGTGTGAACATATGTTTCCTATTCTCCTGGGTGGAGATCCCTAGTGGAGGAATCTCTGGGTCATGTGGTAATTCTATCTTTACCACTTTGAGGAACTGCCA
This sequence comes from Proteles cristata cristata, assembly GCA_017311185.1. Classification (NCBI taxonomy): domain Eukaryota; kingdom Metazoa; phylum Chordata; class Mammalia; order Carnivora; family Hyaenidae; genus Proteles; species Proteles cristata. Next base: position 29,334 of record JAESUZ010004183.1, read on the forward strand.
ACTGAAATTCGCATACTTTTTACATGCCACAAAATATCATTCTTCTCTTGACTTTCTTTTCCAACAATTTAATGCTATGAAAGCCATTCTTAGCTCAGAGGGCCATACAAAAACAGGATGTGGGCTGGATTTAGCCCATGACCCATAGTTGGTGACCTTTGGTGTAGACTTTGGAAGGAGTTTAGATTTATTCTAGGTGTGATGGCCGTATAAGAATAAGTTAATACCTAAATGTCACTGAGAACAGTGCCTGGCACAGAGTAAGACCTATATAAGCAGCTGTTATTGATTATTATTATTGGTGTTGTTACTATTATTATTCGTACAGTCTGAACCCAGGCCTCATCCTTTTCCCCTGAAAGGTCACAACTATTCTCTCCCTCCAATGTCTTCCAAAAACCAACCATCCCCCAAATTCTCTGAACACTCCGATCTGATCCTCTTCTTCTGCTCCAGACTTTCCATGGCTCCCTAGTGCTCTTGGCATCAAGTTCCTCAGTTGGAGGTCCATCATGGCTGTGTCTCTGCCCCCTTCTCTGGCCTCATATATTGTGGCTGTGGCCCATGTTGTGGCTACATGGACGGAGCAGTTCAATGCTCCCCCTCCAACCATTTCCCATACTGTGTCCTCTGTCTGTTGTGTACTCGTCTTCCCAGGCCTCATCCTTTAGGACTTAGACAAAGGCCATTCTTCCAGGAAGCTTTCCTTGGTTTCCCCTGCCCCTACCCCTCACCTACATGGGCTGGTGCCTCTTCTGGACCCACAGAACTCTGTGCTACTATTTCCCTTACTGCGCGTATCACCGTGTGTGTGATGATTGACTGATGTCCGTATTTGCCTTCCCCAATTGCTCTGTGAGCTCCTGGACGGCAGATTAGGGGTGGGGTGGGAAGAGGAAGTTAATTCATCTCTGGGATTCCTGCACCCAGCCAAGGCCCAGCACAGAAGGGGCTTCAAAAAACTGGAATTTAGTTCAGGACCCTGCAGGGAGGAGAGGGGAGGGAACAGGAGGGGGCGACAGTGATACGGGGGAGGGGCTGGGGCTGGAGCAAGGGATTCACTGCTGATGGACCAAGGGCTCCCTCTGCTCCCCCAGGACTCTCCTTGGTTGTGGGCTTGGTTCTTTACATTTCCAGCATCAATGACGAGGTCATGAACCGGCCCAGCAGCTCTGAGCAGTATTTCCACTATCGCTACGGGTGGTCTTTTGCCTTTGCTGCTTCCTCCTTCCTACTCAAAGAGGTGATGTCTATGGGCCCCAGACTTGAATGGAGAGGGGCCTGGGGGCGCTCCTTCCTGGGTCCAGGAGGAAGAGGAAGGGGGGCGGTATAGACTCTGGGTTTAAGAGGGAGGTGGCAGCTGAGGGCATAACCTCTGGGTCCTGGAGGAGGGGTCTGGCAGTTTCCAACTTCTGGGGTCCTGGGGGAGGAGGGCTGGGAGCCTGGACTCCTGGGTCTGAGGGAGGAGGGGCTGGGGGCCAGGACCCCTGGGTCTGAGGGAGGAGGGGGCTGGGGTCAGGACTCCGGGCTCTGAGGAGGGGGCTGGGGGTCAGGACTCCTGGGTCTGAGGGAGGAGGGGCTGGGGTCAGGACTCCGGGCTCTGAGGGAGAGGGGCTGGGGGTCAGGACTCCGGGCTCTGAGGGAGGAGGGGCTGGGGTCAGGACTCCGGGCTCTGAGGGAGGAGGGGCTGGGGGTCAGGACTCCGGGCTCTGAGGGAGGAGGGGCTGGGGGTCAGGACTCCTGGGTCTGAGGGAGGAGGGGCTGGGGGTCAGGACTCCTGGGTCTGAGGGAGGAGGGGCTGGGGATCTGGAGTCTTGGGGTCATCGGGAGCTCGGGGCCAGCCTCTGGGACTCTGATCGTGCGTTGCCACAGGGGGCTGGCGTGATGTCCGTGTACTTGTTCACCAAGCGCTACGCGGAGGAGGAGATGTACCGCCCGCACCCGGCCTTCTACCGCCCGCGACTCAGCGACTGCTCGGACTACTCCGGCCAGTTTCTGCAGCCCGAGGCGTGGCGCCGCGGCCGCAGCCCCTCCGACATCTCCAGCGACGTCTCCATCCAGATGACTCAGAACTACCCTCCGGCCATCAAGTACCCGGACCACCTGCACATCTCCACCTCGCCGTGCTGAGGCCTGCCCCTCGGAGCCCCCCCTGCCCTCCTCTCCCCCCTCCTCCTCCTTCTCAGGGGTCTCCCGACCCCACAGCTCCGCACCCTCCCTCCGGACCTCGGGATGCCTCCCGGAGGACTGCGCGCACGCTTAAGCCGCGTCCGCTTCCCAGTAGCCCCGCCCCGCCGTCCTAGCCCCTCCCCCCTCCCACTTTCCAAGGGCTCCTCCCTCTTTCAGTCCCGTCACTGGAAGATGGCCCCGCCCTGTCGTCCTAGCCCCTCCTACTTTCCAAGGGCTCCTCCCCTTTCGGTACTGTCCACTTGCAGATGGCCCCGCCCCTCTTCCCTGGGACCCGCCCCTTTCCTCGCGTCTCACCCGCAGGTTTCCCTGCAGGGCGCACCGAGCGCGCGGGGCCCGCGGGGCCCAGCGCCCACCCACCCTGCGCCCGGCAACCCGCCGCCTCGCCGCAGGGGCGCTGGGCTGGAGAGTGGGCTCGGCAGCCGCCTGGAATGCCAACCGTTCTCTTCTCCCCTGGGCCCCCGACTTCTCTCTCTGCCGGCCCACTCTCACCCCCGGACCGTCCGGGTCCTCGGGCACGGTCCTCGGGCGCGGTGGGCGGCCTTCCTGCTGCGCCCGCGGCTGCGGGCTGGAGTGGGGCGCTGCGGGCCAGGGTGTGGGTCACTTGGTGTCCCCCCTCCACCGCTCCCCACGGTTTTCCGCTCCCGCGGGAGGCCCCATTCTTCCTCACCGGCTGGGCTCTTCATGGCCTCCTGAAGGTCGCCTGCCTTTCAGGGGGCGCCGTCTAACGGATCCCCTTGCTTTCTCAGCTGCCCTTGGCTTCCTTTTCTTCTTCTTCTAGCTCTGTCTCCCTCCTTTCTGCCCGCTCATCCAAAGCCCCTAGGTGCATCTGGCCCCGCACACCACAGGACAGGGATGGAGACCCTGGGGTTCGAGGGAATTCCTCCCTGCCATTTCCACACCTGTGCCCGCCTCTTCCCCCTCGAGGCCCCGTCGGGGGAGGGAGAGGCAGTAGCGGGGGTAGAAACCCCCCAAACCTCGAAGTCTTCCATTTTCTGGCACTCCCCCACACTGAAGTCCCCCTTCCCATCTCAGACCCCCCAACTCTGGCCTCTTTCAAGGGTCCGTCCGCCCCCTTGGACAGATTTGGGGGGAAGGTCACCAGAAACTCGCCCTACCCCCTTATTGGGGGAGAAGGGGTGAGGTAGCACAGTTGTACACGGAACCAGAAAGGCCCCCGGGGTGGCGGGAGGGGGGCAGGGGGAGGGACGGGGGCTTTTAGTTTGCATCTTAGGGGGGAGGGGGAGGGGGGACCGCAGCAGTTAACCTGTCTTTACGCAGCGATTTTTAACGAGGCTGGGGGGGAGGGGGGCTTTGGGGCGGGGAAAGGGGGTGGGGTGGGGGGGCCTGGCTCTGTTATTTGCCGTGTATCATATGTAAATACCAACAGAAACTTCAATAAACTTTATTTCAAACACGTCTCCGCCTGCCCAGGGGGAGGGGATTGGATACAGGATCTGGGTCCAGGTCTCTGCCTCCAGGGGTCGGGGCCTCGAGTCCTGCAGAATAAGGTCAGATTGGTCTTTGTTAAGTTGCTTCATCACCATCATTATTAACAGGAGCACTTTATAATTCGGTCCGTGTAAAGCATGTAGGACAGCAAATGACCACCATCAGGATCAATAAAAGTTAACTCTTGGTGTTAACCGTGACCACTTAGAGTACTGTTACTATTGCTTGCCTTCCTTCTACATTCATTGCCTCATTTAGTAGTCTCCCCAAGCCTTCATGTTAAGTTTACTGAAGTCATTCTGCAGGTAGGGCCATAGAGGTGAAATGACTCACTCAGGGTCACAGGTGGAAACCCAGCAGAGGCAAAGCTCAAAGGAGATTCATCTGGTTCCAAAACTTGAGCTTCCTTCACCTTGCACGGGGGAGCAGTGGATTCTCCTAAGGCTTGACTCTGTCACTGTGCTGAGAAGTCCCTGTTACCATGTACGGAACATCTACCGTGACCCGGACACTCCCTCCTGTACTCGATCTCATGAGATGCTCCCAACAGCCCTGTATCAGAGGCCTCGAAGCGAGCCCTGAGATCTGGGATCTCACCTGCTCCACTGAGGGGTTGAAAACAGCCTGAAGGCTTCACAAGATGCTTCCTGACGTGTCTTGCAGATGAAACTCAGTGCTAGCCCTCTGGCTCTTTGCCTTGTGCGGACGTAGCCTCTTGGGTATAATCAGGACATCTCTGGCTATCATTAGATTGGATTCTCCCAATCTTCTGGGAACGAGGCATTGCAGAGGGCCCCATTTTGCAGATGAAGAAGCCGGCACTGGGCGCTCCACTCGGGGAATTGAGATCACCCAGCTGGTAAGACGCAAAAGAGACTTTCCACCCAGGCCTGTCTGATCCCAGAACCTACTCTCGCTCAGCCACTCTGTTTCAGTACCATGACTTTGATGCAAACTCATTCTGTGACCTTGAGGAGTCTTTTAATCTCTGGGGCTTTGGTTACTTTTTCTGTAAAAAGGAAGGGGGATGGGCTAGAAGGACTCCAAATCCATCCGGAACAGGGAGAGTGGCGGGGGCAGGTTAGCAGGAAAGAATAAGATTCAGCAGGATTAGAATCCCTGAGGGAAACACTCTGAGTCATTTCCAATGATTTCAGGAATTTCTGGAGGTCACGCTTGAGATCTGGGATGGCAAAGATGTTTCAGCCTCTTTGTCAAGACGAATGGATTCCTAGTGGCCTCCTGGAGCTCGGTGTTGAGAGATTTTGCAGATCCCGCCTGGGAAAGGATCTCCCATTGACTGATGCTCTCTTGCCCACAGGGACGGTAATTTCAGCGCAAGTGCTAGATATTCGCAAATTTCGTCCAGAACATAACAACCTAACATCCTAAACGTTAACGTTTTTTTTTTAAAGAACCAAACTAGCTTTGTTGCTATTATTTTGTGTTTTTTACATTTTGAAAATGGAATGGGATCTTAAAGATTTGCTTACCTTTAAAAAAATTGCTGTGAGGGGTGCCTGGGTGGCTCCGTTAGTTAAACGCCCAACTTCCCAACTTCGGCTCAGGTCATGATCTCTTGGTTTGTGAGTTAGAGTCCTGTGTCGGGCTCTGTGCTGACAGCTCAGAGCCTGGAGCCTGTACCCTGGTTCAGATTCTGTGTCCCTCTCTCTGCTCCTCCCCCACTCGCACTCTGTCTCTCTCTCAAAGATAAATAAACACTAAAAACAAACAAATAAATAAATGCTGTGAAAAGTCAGTCCTACTTCTGACTTCTTGACGTCCAGAAGTCCCCCTCGCTCTGAATTATCATCTTACCATATATAATTCCAACAATACTATATTCATATTGAGGTATTTAAACGCGTACTTCAATCCACACAGGTATGGAGCCCATATATTTATTTTACGCAGTTTATCATTTTATACACATAGTTCTGCACCTTCCGATTACACATGGCAAAGTATTATGGAGGATGTTTAGTGTCAGTTATATAACTCTACCTTATTGTTTTTCAAGGATGCTTAATAACTATAGTTTGCATAAATTAATTGCATAATTTATTGAGTGTTTCCTACATGCCAGCCACTTTGCATTCAATAACCCAAGGGAGTTGGTGCTTTTATTTTCATCCCCATTTTATAAATGAGATCCTGGAGGCAAATTGACCTGAGAGGTAAATCAACCTTCTCCTGGTCACACAGCTAGTAAGTGGTCAACCTAAGATTTGAATCCTGGGAGTCTCTTAGCTTAAGCACTAAGCTGTATAACTCTGAGTGTGCTGAAGCCACATAATTCCATCTATTTACTTATCTGCTTGTTTGTTTTTCTTTTTTTTTTTAAATTTTTTTTTTAACGTTTTATTTATTTTTAGGAGAGAGAGAGACAGCGTGAGCAGGGGAGGGTCAGAGAGAGAGGGAGTCACAGGCTGAAACAGGCTCCAGGCTCTGAGCTGGCAGTCAGCACAGAGCCCGACGCGGGGCTCGAACCCACGAACCGTGAGATCATGACCCAAGTGAAAGTCGGACGCTTAACCGACTAAGCCACCCAGGCGCCCCTGTTTTTCATTTTTTTAAATTTACTTTTGAGACACAGAGAGAGAGGGAGAGAGAATCCCAAGCAGGCTCCATGCTTTAGTGCAGAGCTTGACATAGGGCTCAAACTCACAAATCATGAGATCATGACCTGAGCTGAAGTCAGGCACCTAACCAACTGAGCCATCCAGGCGCCCCAGATTTTAAAAAATTATAAGACAGGTGCCCGGTGGCTCAGTCAGTTAAGCCTCTAACTTTGGCTTAGGTCGTGATCTCACGGTTTGTGTGTTCGAGCCCCACATCAGGCTCTTTGCTGTCAGCACAGAGCCTGCTTCAGATCCTCTGTCCCCTTCTCTCTCTGCCCCTCCCCCAGTCTTTCACTTTCTCAAAAATGAATAGTAACATTTAGATACATTTATACATATATATTTATGTAAGCCAACACCACTGTATTTGGGAAAATACAGTTATTTTTCACTAAAATAAGTTGTCTATGTAAGCATGCAATGAGTTTATTATTTTGCTGAAATCAATATAGATTTTTAAATCTCCTCTGTTTGAATTTTGAATATGTTATGTATCAATAGATATAACACACATAAACAAAAGCATATTTATTTATTTTGAGAGAAAGAGAAGGAAAGAAAGAATCATAAGCAGGCTCTGAGCTGTCAAACTCATGAACCATGAGATCATGCCCTGAGTCAAAGTCCACAGTCAGATGCTTAACTGACAGCCACCCAGGCACCCCAGGTCCCCTGCAATAAAAAAAAAAAAAGTTTAAAATATTTTTTAATTTATTTTTGAGAGAGAGAGACAGAGTGTGAGCAGGAAGGGGCAGACAGAGAGGGAGAAACAGAATCTCCAGGCTTTGAGCTGTCAGCACGGAGCCCGATGCTGGGCTCGAAGGACCTCATAAGTCCTGAGATCATGACCTGAGCTGAAATCCAGAGTCAGATGCTTAACTGACAGAGCCACCCAGGTGTACCACACCCCGCACCCCTGCAATTTTTAAGCATAAAGAGGGGGCCTGAGACCAAACATGTTAGGCATTGCGGCTGTATGTCATGAGCAAGCAGCCGGTCAGATGCAGAGATTCACCTCATTTTTTCCAGTGTCTGTGTGTGTCCCTTGAATGGAGATAATTTATTTTAGCAATAAACTCATTTTTCTTGTAAATGGAGTACATAGTCATGAATTTGAAATTTAAGCAGCAGAGAAGGATTGAAAGAAAAAAGTATCATATCTTTTCACTGATCTCAACCCCGGTTTCATTTCCCAGAGGAAAGATTGCTATCAGTTTCCCTGTCTAGTAGCTCTCCAGCGGGTGATTATGTCCCCGGGGGGACATCGGACAATGCCTGTGGGCATTTTTGGATGTCACCCTTCGGAGGGGGTGCTGTTGGCCTCCGGGGGGGGTGGAGGCCAGGGATGCTGCTGAATACCTTCTCATTCACAGGACGGTGCTCGTCACAAAGAACAATCTGGTCCAAGATGGGACTAGTGCCCAGGCTGAGGGAACCAGCTTTAGTGGCTCTTAACTTGTAGGGGATTCGAGGTCCCTTTGAGAACTGGAGAAAAGCAACAGACCCCCAGAAAAGAGCACCCACGTTCACAAAATTTCATGGGTGACTTTCAGAGCTTCACAGACACCCCAGAATTCCCAGGATGGCCCAGGACCTCCCATCTGCAGCGAGATCACTTCCCTCATCCCCTCCCCACCCCCTTTACCCACAAAGGGACGAAGGGCCCAGAGCCAGAGGGCAGGGTTTGGTTCTGGGTCCCTTGGGGAGGCAAGGAAAAGCAAGGACTGGCACTCAGGCCACCTGATTCCTCAGCACTGGAATATTTCCACTTCACCCTGAATGAGGACGTTTTAGGAACGCTGATCTTCTCTTCCTGGTACAGCAGGAAGACACGCCACCACCACTCTGTTCCTCTTGAGAAAACACAAAGGCCCCAGCTGTTGTTGACGAGATAGGCTCAAGCACCTGGGAGAACGCGCACTCAGGATATGAGGCGGGGAGAGGGGTCGGACAGGGATGGGAGGTTGTAATTGGCTGCTGGAGGACTCTAGAAAATGTAGCCACTTACTCCCTTAGTCTTTCGCTCCTTCCTCCATCCATCTGTCTGTCCATCCACTCAGCACCTGCAGACTGAGACTTCCTGTCTACCAAAACCGGGCGCTGGGGGATACGGAAGTGAACCAGCCCCGTGCCTGTCCTGAACAGTCCCCTGCTCGGCTGGAGGGTGGGGGACAGGCCGATAAGCCAATCACAATGCAGAGTGACTGTGCTTTAATGGGGGGGAGCACACTACAGGGTGAGGGATAGCTGTCTTCCCTGATGCAGCCTTGGGAGGTCAGGGAAGGCTTCCTGGAGGAAGAAACATTTCAGCTGAATCTTCATGTGGGAGATGGAAGAAGATTCCAGTAGATGGAAGAGGTGGAGGGGGATTCCAGACCAGGGAGACACACTCAAGAACCTCGAAAGAAGAGGGGCAGAGTAGGGAGGAACACTTTGTTTGCAGGAGGCAGCTGAGGAGATGGCATAGGACAGGGCTGGTGCTCTTGGCAGAGGACATAGGTGAGGAGCTTATATTTTTCCCTGAGGGCCATAGGGAGCCCTAGGAGAGCTTTAGCAGAGGAGGGAAAGGGTCTGCTCTGAATGTCAGGGAGGCTTTAGGGGCCCCAGTGAAAGCTGGGCTGGAGAGAGACCAGTGGCATCAGCTAGTAGCAGACTAAACAAGTATAGGACAGAGAGAAGGGGGTGGGTATGAAAGGGATCCGGGAAGGAGAGGGCCCTGCACATGGGGACTGGCTGCTTGTTGGGAGGGACAGAGAGGGAGTTATGGAGAGGGGGCATTAACATAGCATTGGCTGACCTTCACAGTGCAGTGGGATTTACAGTCTTTTAGTTACCCACTGCCGCGTAACAAATATCACAAACACGTGGCTGAAAGCAGCATCTATTTCTTATTTATCTCACACTTCCCATGGCTCAGGAACCCAGCACAGTGCACGGGGGTCCTCTGCTCAGGGTCTCCAAGGCTGGAGTCGGGATGCCTGCTGGCCGCGCCCTCACCTGGGAGTTCAGTTAGGGAGAGATCCACTCCCACGTCCCCTCCAGAGGTAGAAATCGTTTCCTTGTGGTCATAGGACTAACGTTTCTGCGCTCTTGCCGGCAGATGCCATGCTCAGGTCTTCACCACACGGCCGTCTCTGGAGCAGGGCGGTTTGCTCCTGCAGAACAGCAGGACAATGGCTTGCTCTGAATCTCTCTGACTTCTTGACCCTTTGCAAAGAGATGGTCTGATTAGGTTAGGCCCACCCAGGATAAACCCCCTTTTGATTAACTGTAAGTCAGTTGATTTGGGGACCTTAGCTACATGCGCAAAATCCCTTCACCTTGCCATATAATGTTACCTAGTCATGGGAACGACACCCCACCCTATTCACAAGTCTTGCCCATAATCAAGGGGGGGTCCTACAGGGTGTATATCCCAGGAGCGGCAGGAATCTTGGGGGTCATTTTGGAGTTCTGCCAACCACACGGGATAAGGGGAGGTAAGGGTGGAGGACCTTCTCAAAGCTAGGGGCTTAGCAGACTTACCTCTGAGTCGACAGCCTACGGGTCTTTAGATGAAAACCATGGAAAGCTTGGATAATGTGACATAACTTTATGAGCAAATTTACGAATGAGATCTGAAAGGGGCTATAACCTGCACCTTCCAGGGGCGCCCAGGTGGCTTAGTCAGATTAACAGCTGACTCTTAATTTCAGCTCAGGTCATGATCTCACGGTTGGTGAGTTTGAGCCCTGCACTGGGCTCTGGGCTGACAATGCAGAGCCTGCTTAGGTTTCTCTCTCTCTCTCTCTCTCTCTCTCTCTCTCTCTCAAAATTAACTAATTAATTAATAGAAAATCAAAAGAGGAGCGCCTGAGTGACTCAGTCAGTTAAGCGCTGGACTTCAGCTTGGGTCGTGATCTCACATTCTGTGAGTTCAAGCCCCACATTGAGCTCTGTGCTGACAGCTGAGAGCCTGCAGCTGGCTTCGGATTTTGTGTCTCCCTCTCTCTCAGCCCTCCCTCCCCCCTCTTAAAAATAAATAAACATTAAAATAAAAAATAAGAGAAATTAAAAAAGAAAAATAACAACAACAACAAAAAAAACCCTGAACTTTCTGTGAAACTGTTTCAGAGGGGTCCTTCCATGAGCTGAAGGGCTGGTTGCTGGGTCTATCAAAATAAATAAACAAACAAACAAACAAATAAACAAATAAAAGAAAATAAAAAGAAATTAAAAGACAAAACAACCCCTGCACATTCCGTGACACAGAGTCTGGAGGTGCTGTCTCACTTCTCCAAAGGATAAATAAACATAGGATCCAGCAATTCCACCCCTCAGTACATGCCCAAGAGATGTGAAAACATATGTCCACCCAAAAACTCATGCACAAATGTTCACGGCAGCGCTGTGCACAATAGCCCAAAAGGGGAAACAACCCAAATACCCAATGGATAGGTAACGTGTAACATATCCACATAATGGAATAGTATTCATGAAGAAAAGGAAATGAAGTACTGATATCTGTTACAACATGGGTGAAACTTGAAAATATATGCTAAGTAAAAAGTCAGACACAAATAAATATTGTATGATTCCATTGATATGGAATGTCCAGACTAGGCAAACCTATGCAGACAGAAAGTAGATTAGTGATTGCCTGGGCTAGGCTAGGGTTGGGGGATTATGACCAGTCAAGGTTACTCCTTGGGCTAAGGAGGATGCTCCAAAGTGGATCTAAAACTTGATGCCTGCCCAATTCTATGATTACCCAAAAAGCTATCGAGTGGCTTTTTCATGGGTGAATTGTATGGTATGCGAATTCTATCTCAATAAAGCTGCTGAAAAGAAATCAGATATATAGTCTCTGAAGCAAGAAATCATGATGTAAATAAAGTCTATCACTTACTGCCGCAAGATTAACCAGTAGCAGAACTAAAAATATTTATATGGGGAGGGAGGGAAAAGCGAGGTCTACATGAGTTAAATCCTTATCTATCAGAGAAAAGGAATCTAGAATGTATAATGCTGACACATTCAGAAGATAATTATTATTTACTTCCTTATTTAGGAAGTAAGAGAAGAAACAGCTAAAAACATTAAAAAGCATTTCCAATAAGGAACAAGATCTGAGGTGGGATAGACTAAATTCTATTTTTTTTTTTTTTTTAGTTTATTTATTTTGAGAGAAAGAGAGAGAGAGAGCACAAGCTGGGGAGGCGCAAAGGGAGAGGGAGAGAAAGAGAAATCCCAAGCAGGCTCCTTACTGTCAGCGCAGAGCCCACGCGGGGCTTGAGCTCAGGAACCCTGAGATCACGACCTGAGCCAAAATTAAGAGTCAGAGGCTTAACCGACTGACCCACCTGGGCGACCCTGAATTCTTTTTATTATCTCCTTTGCTCCTGGCATCTGGTGGGTAGAGTCCGTGGACAGATACTAGTAAACATCCTGCAGTGGCCTGGGATGGGCCCCCCCCAAAGAGAAATACCCAGCTAGCACCCCTAGTTCTGAGGTTTAGAAACCCTGGCTTGTTTTATTACCCTCATCATTGTTTTCACCCTTTGAAAGCTTCTGTTTTTGTTGTTTATTTTTAGCAGAGAAAACAGCGCAGGCTCTGGGATCTGAAGCCCTGGCTCTCATTGCTACCGTACTTTCTACCTTCCCGGTGTGCTTACCTCTCTGTCTCAGTTTACACATCTTGAAAATGGGGGCTAACTGCAAAAGCTGGAGGCCCAAGTCAATGCCTGCAAATGACTTTGAGTCGCTAATATTTAGCGCTCAGTTTATGTCGGTTACCGTTATTGTGTGCAGCTGCGTGTCTCTCCCTGGCAAAAGAGCAGAGGCGGAATAAATAGTCCTCGAATGAATGAATTCCAGGTCCCTTCCCTTGAGGCTGGTGCTTCTTTGCTTCTAAACCAGGGGTGTCAGAACGCCTCTTTAAACTCCATTCCCCAGGGGCCATGGTGAGAATTAAGTAATCTGACCTCTGGAAACTCCATTGGAAACGTGAGATGCTGTGTACAGAAGGCTATGGCTCCTCTAGGGGAAGCAGATTGGAGGAGTGGGGAACACAGGTTTTCTCTGTCTCCACCAGTCCCCAAAAGGGAGGAGCTGTCCCCCCGAAAATGGCGTGTAAAGTGGCTCTGAAGTTCACCTATTGCTGACCACCCCTGTCAACCCCCCACAAAGAAACTGCTTCATCTCCAACTCTGCCTTTTATTCCCTGAGTGATTTGGGCAGATCACGATACATCTCCGAGCCTCGGTTTGCTCATCTGTAATATGGGAATGTCAGCGCCCACATTGCAAGGATTCTGTAAGAATTCCAGTAGACAATGAAGCATGCAAACTACCTGGCCGAAGTCTATGGTCATGGCTAGCTTTTAGTTTAGGATAGCATTTGCCCGAGAACACAGCCCTGAAAGAGCTGCTTGCCTAGAGCAGTGTGCAAAGACCTTTTCTTCACTGATGTTCTCAGTTAATTGAAAGGGTTTTTTGTTCCCATAATAACCGAGTCTAGAAAGGAGGAAATGTTTGGCCAAGGTCACACGGTGGCTACGGGCATCTCTGAGATTTGAGTCCAAGACCAAACTTTCTGACTCTCATCTCAGGTTTTCCCACCCCCTGGCTACTGGTCAGTTCTGCAGCTTCAACAATCAGTATTCTTAAAACTTGCACATCTGTCCCACCCAATCCCAGACAGATTTCTTTGAGACTTATTTCCACCCTAGCTTCTCACACCCTGTTTCCACCTCACCCCAGTCCCTGTCTTGGGGGGAACTCTAACTCTGTGAGCTAGGGTCAGGTGGGGGGGGGTGAGATGAAAATTACGAAAAAATATATTGGTGAAACTCAAAGGGCTTGCTCTCCTGGTAAACTGAATTGAATAGAATTTTGTTTTCAGGGGCTCTTTGCCCTTGGCCATTGTGTGTTGGGGGGGTGGGGAGGCCCGGGGAAGTTGAGCTTTTCCTTGGATTTGGGGAAAGGGGACAGCTCCTGGGGTCCTTTTGGAAAGGCCCTCCCCTCATTTCCGGCGTCGCTGCCAGCCTTGGCTGGGCGCCTGGATCCTGTTGCTATGACGACAGGAAGAGGCGGTGGCGGCAGCGAGCGATGCTGTGGAGAGATGGAGGCTAGTGGGGGTGGGGTGGTGGCTTTGGAATGGGGATGGGGGCAGGGATCAGGGGCCGGGGATGTGGTGGGGGAGGGGGCGCGGGTACCCTGGATTTCTGAGCTCCTTCATCCATCGGAGCCTGGCCCCTCTCCTCTTTTCCTCCAGCTCCCTTCTGATGCTTCCTCAGTCTCTCTCTGTCTCTCGTTCCCGGGGTCTCTCCCAGTCAGGCTCTCTCTTTGGGTCTCTCTCTTTTCCTTCTGCACCAGCTTTTCTGTGTCCAGGCATCTTCTGCCACTCAGGACCTTCTCCCCTAAATTTCTTTATTATTTACTCTCGTGTCCGCTCTCTCGCTCGCTCTCCATCTTTTTCTCTCTAAATCATCCTTCTCTCTACTAAGACCTTGCCCCCACCCCCCAACTTCTCTCTCCCTTTCTCTATTTCATTCTCTCTCCCATCCTCAGTCTCTGTCTGTCTCTCCCCATCTGTCTCTCCTCCCCCTCTCTGGATGACTCTGTCCCTGTCTCTTCTTTCCTTCTGTTATCCCGTCCTGACCCCCCACCCTCCCCCTTACCCCAGCCCCCATCTGTCCCCCAGTCTCTTGGTTTCTCTCTTTGTGTCTCTGTCCCCTTCTCTCTCTGGATATTCCTCTGTGTGTGTCTCTCTCTCAACTTCCTTCTGCTACCAGCCGCTGCCTCCCCCAAATTCCTCCCTCCCCCATTTCTGTTTCACAGTCTCTGGGTTTCTCTCTTTCCGCTTCTTCTGGTTCCTCTCGGTCTCTCTCCCTCCCTCTCTGGGTCTCTCTCTTTTTCCTCAGCTTCCTTCTGCCACCCAGACCCTGCCCCCCAGTCGCTTCCCTCCCCCACCTCCTCTCCGTGGCTCCCCATCCTCAGCGGCTCCCCCTCCCTCCCTCCCTCCTCCCTCCCTCTCTCGTCCTCCAGCTCCGCACTTTACCCAGCGACACGGGAACCAAATTGTCTCCTCACCTTTTTTTTTTTTTTCATCCCGACCCCCACTCCCTTGGGGCCCGAGCTCAGAGCGGCCCCTCATCCTCCCCTCCCACCTCAGCACCCATCTCCACCCCCCACCAGGTCGGACGCCTGGGTCCCTCGCTGCTGGGGGAGGGGGAGCAGTGAGAACTGGCAGCCACCAGGGCTTTTCCGGGGGGGTGCAGGCAGGGGGGCTCATCGTCCCCCTCCCCAGTGCATCGGAGAGTTGACCTATCGTTAACAGAGGTGAGACAGATCTTTTTATTAATCGGAGGTGGGTGGATGTAGAAGGAAGGTTCTGTGACCCCCCTCATTCTGGAGGAAGGAGCCAGCCCCCTTCGGAGGGAGAAGGGCTGGTGACCCCTCTCATATCCGGAAGCTTTAGAATTGGGGGTCCCCTGCTCCCTCCTCCTTGACTGCCGCTGACAGATGGACTAAAGGAAGAGTCCCTAAAACCAAACAGATTGCCCCTCAAATCGACAAAATGAAAAGATCTTCCAATCTTTTTTGACCGGAGAATTTCCCTCACTTACCCCACTTCCATCCTCTGCTTATCCTGGGTCGTGGGGGGCTCGGCAGGCAGAAGGGTACACCTCGGGGTCATGGGCTCATCCCGGGTGGAAGCAGAGATTTGCCAGGACAGTTGAGCTGGTGGTGCTGGTGGTGAGGGGCACCTACTGGGGAGAGGAAGCCAGGAGCTAAGATGGGAGGAAACTTGGCATCAGTCTGGAGAGGAAGGAGGAAGGGGCCAGGACCCAGGGCGGGCTGGGGGAGATCAGTGTCCAGCGGGCTGATGAATGGGGACGGTAGGGGCTGCGTGTGGGCAGGCGAGTGGAGGTGGGGAAGGGAGCACTCGTGTGGGGCACTAGGCCCAGTTGCCATGGAGACACCCCCCATAGACAACCCTTTTCAGCAGCCCCTCCTTAGAGCGTACCCAGGCAGGGCCAGCTGATGGGGGTGGAAAAGGCCAAGGTCACCCTGATGCTAGGACCCAGGGTTGTTTTTTTTTTTTCTTTCTCCTGTTGGCTTCCAGGCTCTTAACTGTCACTGGGGGTTTGGGGAAGAAGTCTAGGAAACAGTGAGTGGTGTAAGCGGGTTAGGGTTGTGTGCCTGGAAGGGAGGGCTGGGGTGGAAAGGGCACGACAGGGGGTGTGGTGGTGGGGGTGCTGTGCAAGAGGGGAATGGACAGACATGGGGGTGCAGAGTGGACAGTTATCTGTGACTAAGAGAGAGTTGTAGCCTTGTGATGAAATTTTTCTCAGGGGCACTGACTGTGCGGCGGGGGGGTGGGGTGGGGGGGTGTCCATGTAAATTTGGAAGAAAGTGGCACTAGAGACATTGTTCCTGAACAGCTGAAAGAGTAAGGCAGTGGGGGGGTTCCCAGGAAGGGAAGTTGGTAAGGACTCATCCAGGAAATTTTCCTGAGTAGAGTCGTGGAGGAAGGGGATTCTTGATGATGCGAGGGAGGTCATGGAAGGGGGGAGGAGGGAGGTTCCTGTGAGTTGGAGAGAGGAGGGCGTCCAAGTGAGCTGGGGAGATGCAGAGTTGGGGGGCTCATTGGTGTGATGAAGATAACAGGGAGCGATGGCTATAGGCAGGGGAGTTGGGGCACTGGGAGATGGTGGAAGGGCAGAGGAGTGGGGTGGGGAACATGCTGGGCAGAGCTGGGGGGGTCCCCTGGACAGCAGTGGGAGTTCGGGCCAAACACTGAGACATTTCTGAATGGAGAGGGACTGGGGGTCTGGGGGGTGCGGGATTCCTGTGAGTACTCCTCGGTGGAGCTCATGGAGGAGATTTTTCTTAATGGAGGAGGAGAAAGTGATGGCTGTGATGGGTTTGCCTAAGTTGTAGCGACAGTGGGGGCCAGACTCGGAAGACTTCTTTAAGCAAAAGCGCGGGGGGTGGGGGGTACTTTCCTGGAGTCCAAGTGGCTGTAGGGATGGGAGGTGGTCCAGGGGAGACAGTGGGGGCTGTGGAGTGGATGGGATGGGGCTGGGGGCACTCTTCTCAACCAGGCCGAGGTGTTGAGCGCCCAAGAGAATCCCCTAGGGGAACTTTGAAAAACCTAGGTGCTCAGGGCCATCCCCCAGACCAAAGAAATCGGAGTTGGGGCTCAGGGGGGGCCCCGGGATCCTGATCTCTAAGGTCCTCCGGTGATTTCAGGTGCGATTGAGGCCGAGAACCTTGGGCCAGAGAGGTAGGGGTCTGAGTGGGGCAGGGGATTCCCATGCAGGAGAGGCCTGGGGGCGGGGGATAGCGGTGGTCACCCTGTGGCCCGTAGTTGTGCAAACAGTGAGGATTAGTTGGGAAGAGTTTTGGTTTGTTTTAAGCTGAGCGATGGAGAGGGTTATTTTTCTTGAGTCGAGGACGCAGTAGGTGCGCAGGTGAAACTTTCAGGGGACGCGGGGAAGGGGCAGCACTGCATGCGACAGGGGTGGTGACGAGGGAGGGGACCGGGGCTCCTGGGGGGGCCCAGGGGCTAGAGTAAGGGGTGCCCCCCACCCCGGGAAGGTGAGGACGGGGGAGGGGCCGATGGGCACTAAGCATCTACAGGGGCGGGCTCGGTGGGGGCCTGGGGGACTTCTCCCGGTGGGGTTAGTGGGAAGACTGCCCGGAGGAGGGAGGCTTTTCCGGAGAACAAGGAGGCAGGGGGAACCACGGGGGAAGGAGTTTCTCCGGCCCAGGAAACAGTGGCGGTTCTTTGCAGGGTGGGGGCGGCGGTGGGGGAGGCCCCCTGCCGCGCCGCTAACCCTGTGTCTGCTCCCCGCCCCCCCACCAGCCCGCGACCATGGCCGCCCTCTGACCCCCCCCCGGCGCGCGCCTCCTCCTCCTCGCCGCCCCCCGCCCAGCCCGGCCGGCTCCGGGCCCCCGCTTCTGCCTGCGCTGCGCGCCCCCAGCCGCCGGCACGGCCCCGCCCCCGCTGCCCCGGTGGTGGCCCCCGGCCCCCCGGCTGCCCGTGGTCAAACTGGAGTCGCTGAAGCGCTGGAACGAGGAGAGGGGCCTTTGGTGCGAGAAGGGGGTGCAGGTGCTGCTGACCACGGTGGGCGCCTTCGCGGCCTTCGGCCTCATGACCATCGCCATCAGCACCGACTACTGGCTGTACACGCGCGCCTTCATCTGCAACACCACCAACCTCACGGCCGGCGACGACGCGCCCGCGCAGCGCGGGGGCGGCGGCTCCGCCGAGAAGAAGGACCCCGGCGGCCTCACCCACTCGGGGCTCTGGCGGATCTGCTGCCTGGAAGGTAGGGTGCGGGGGGCCCCTGCCTCGCGCCCCTCCTCCCCTCCCCCTGCGCGGGGGCCCCGCCCACCCTCCTGGGGTGCGGGTCGGCATCCCCCTCCCGCGCCCCTCTGGCCCGCCCTCCCCCGCCCTCCCTCGGCCTCCTTCCTCCGCCGCGCCCTCCGCGACGCCTTCTCACTTGCCTCCCACCCGCTGTGAGGAGCCTCCCTCCCTCCGAGCCCCTCTCACCCTTCCCCTCCCCACGCCCCTACCCCGCAGCCCCTGCTTCCTCCGCTGTCCCCCGGAGGTCACGGCGGGCGGGCGGCCCCGTCGGGCCAGAGCTCCTGACCCTGCGCTCCCTTCCCCCCGCCGACCCCAGCCACGCCCCCGCCCCCGCCTGGCCCTCGGCCTCCGCGCTTCCTCTTCCCGGCTCGGATGCCTCACTCCTGGGCCCTGCTCCTCCAACCCCGTCTCCGCAATGCCTCTGGGCTCTTCTCCCCGGCGCCCCCTCTGCGTCCCCTCGCCTGCCCCCCGCTGCCCTCTCCCTCCCACTCAGCTTTGCAGAGCACAGGGGTGCTGGGCTGGAGGCGGAGACCCGGGGCGCGGCCCCCACGCCCCTCCATGGGCTGTCCCCGCGTGGTCGCTGTCTGTTCACCTCCCCGAGGCTCACAGTCCTGCGCCACTAACCATCCCAGTCCCCTCCTCCAGCTCCAAAGAGGAGATCCCTCCACTTCTTCATCCCTCTCTCTTCCCATCTTTTCTCCTCTCTTCTGTCGAGCGAGCACTCTGCGCGAGTGAGGAGGGCCCTGCAATTGTCTGTGGTTGGATTCTGCCAGGCAGGTGTGCCTTCCTGTCAGGGAAGGAGGAGACCGAGGCTCAGAGAGGTTAAGCCGCTTCCCGAGGTTGCCCAGCTGTGACTGGGGGCCGAGCGGAGAGAGCTGAGGGCTGCAGGATGAGCTGTGCAGATGTGCTGTGTCTGGTGAGCCACGCATTTAAATCTGAAACCCAGATCGGAATCAGTTGCCAACATTCAAAAATAGGGAGACTTCACATTGGGAATCTGACTTCCGGCTTCTTTGCACTAGTAGAAGTCCTGACAGCGCAGGGCCTCACTCCGCAGTGGCCAGGCCGGCCAGGCCAAGCAGCGTCTGCTCCTCCAGATCAGGTGTGCAGTCCCCGTGTCCCCGCAGCCGCCTCTGCTCCCTGCCGCCTCACTCCGTCCGTTCTCTCACTATGGTACTGCCCTCCTCTTGTGGGCGTTCGAGTCCGGGTCCACTCACCGGTCTCACCAAGCACCAGGTGCCAGCCACCTGTGGAGGTTGGCATCTTGAAACTCGCAGGACAGTGTATGGCATATAGTAAGAATACCATTCATTCATTCATTCATTCATTCATCCGTCTAATGACCAGTATTTATTGAGTTTATACTACGTGCCAGGCACTGTTCTTGATCCTGGGGCTACAGCAGCGGAAAACAAAAGATCCCTGGTTTTGTATGTGTTATATTCCAGAGGGACAGGCAATCAGAAAGATAAGTAAGTAAAAAGCAAGTAAGTAAAACTTTAAGGGTGTTAGAAGGCACTGAGGGCTACGGGGGACAGGGGAGGGGATGGAACGTGTCAGGACACGTATGTGAAGTTGCAGGTGAGGAGACTAGGGTGGGCTTCGCCAAGCAGTGGCCTCGGAGTGGAGGTCTAAAGGAAGTGAGAGATGGAGCTGCGTGGCTTTCTGGAGGAAGGATACAGCCAGTGCAAAGGCCCTGAGGTGGGAGCCTGTGTGTGTGGCCGCCGGCAGGGTGAGGGGACATGATGGGGCAGTCAAACACACCAGTCCCTGGTCTCTTGCATTCCAGGTCTCGGGACGTGGACTCCTGAGCAGAGTAACAAGAGCTGACTTACACTGAGAGACCAAAGGGGGGCAGACAGGCAAGGGGGGAATAGGAGGTGGCTTTGTCTGGAGGGGGAGCTGTGGAGTTGGAGAAGTGATCTGAGTTCAGAGCATGTCCCAGAACTACAGCGGTGGCAGGGAGGCTCTGGGATGTGAGAGCGAGCGGGCTGGGGGTGTCCCTAAAACAGCATCTCCCAACCTTACTGCTGGTGACACTGTGGCGTCGACCGTTCCGTGCTGTGGTCGTGAGGCTGTCCTGCCTCGCAGCATCCTGGCCTCCACCTTCTCTGTGCCGGGAGCAGTCCCCAAGTCGTGACAACCCAAATTGTCAGCTGCCTCTGGGCTAGGAATAAATTCACCCCTAGTTGAGAGTCACTGCTCCCGAGGCTGTTGGAGACAGACTGAGCATCGGGTGGGGGTGGGGGCTGGGGTGGGCGTCCAGGGGCCGTAACAGCGGGGGCTTTGTGTTGTTTATTTTATTCTCTCTGATCTAATTTATTGCGAGGAGTGACATCGTGAGCTCAGTTTTGGCCACGCTAAATTTAGGATGCCTGCTAGAGATATCACCTGGGACAGGGGTGAGCATAGGAAAGTGCCATCAGTCAGTACTTTAGGCTCTGTGGACCCTCCTGTCGCTGTCACAACCATCGTGAGTGAACGAGAGAGGCTGTGTTCCCGTTAAACTCGTGCATGGACACCGGCGTCTGAATTTCGTATCTTTCTCTCGCGCGTGCCACAAAATATCCTCCTTTGATATATATTTTTTCTCAATCACTTAGAAAGCGTAAAACCCATTCTTTCACTGGATTTGGCAGGCTGGGTTTGGCCCATAGGTTGTACTTTGCTGACCCCAGGTCTGGGCTCTTAGCAGTGTGACAGACGAGGCCAGAGTTCACGGGACAGTCTGGGCTGGAGATATAAATCAGGGGGTCATTGCATATGGATGGATGAGGTCACGTAGAGAATGAGGAAAGAAACAAACCAAACAGTTAACCAAAGCACTGCAGCCTGAGCTAGTCCACTATTCAAAGAGATGAGAGCAGCCAGGAGAAGGCGGTTAGAAAGCAGTGACCACGGAAGTTTGGGAAAGATGAGGTAAGTGGGCGTCCGGGAAACCAAAAGGAGTATCTTCAGGAGGGTGTAAATGAAGGCTGGCTTTATTATTACTGTAATTGTAATTTATTGGTCACTGAAACCCCACAAGAACCCTGTATCATATGGACTCCTATTCTCTCCACCTTCTAGAAATGGCAGCTAAGGCTCAGCGAAAGAGAAGTGACTTTCCCAAGGTCACACAACCAATATATACTAGAGTCTGGATTTGAACCCAGGTCTGGTTTATTTCCTAGGAGAACAGAGCAATGCATCTACCAGCCTCCAACCCATCAGGGGCCCAGGCATGTAGAAACCAAACCCTCCTGAAGGCACTGTCTTCCCCGGGGATTTTGGGGTCTCATCCCCATGTCCCCATGAGTCTCCCTGACAAATGCAATAGATGGAGTGACCAAGAAGCAAACTTTAAGACACGGCTGATTGGGTTTGCCTCCCCTCTGCCGTGCACAGCAGAGTGACCTGGGGCCACATATTTAACCTCTCTGTTCCTCCTTTCCATCATCTGTGAAACGGGGATTGGAATAGCCCCCCTCCCCCAACCTACAGGGATTTCAGAGGGATTTGGTGAGCTACCGTTATAAAGCATTTAAAAGGCCAGGAGGCACAGAGTAAGGGCTAGATTATGTCATTTCATTTTGTTGTTATTCTTCTTCTAATTATTATTATTCAGAATTCAGGCGACTGCCCTGAGTGCCCCCCTCCTTTCCCTGCCTCCTTGATAAGCCAGAAACCCCAGCCTCTGACCCGGCACTGCCCAACAGAAATGCATATATGATTTAAATTTTTCTAGGAGCTACATTCAAACGAGGAAAGGGGGGAACGTTCACTGAATATAATTTAATAAATAGAATTTATAAAATATAATAAATCAATATAAAGATTAATATATCGTTTATTTAAGCAAGCATAGCCAAAATATTATCATTTTAATATGCAGGCAACATGAAACATTATTGATGGAATATTATGGGTTTTTTCATACCAAGTCTGAAATTCGGTGCGTATTTTATGCTCACACCTCATCTCAACTGCCACGTTTCCAGTGCCCAAGGGCCACCTGTCAGGACTCAATGGACCCACAGCCAAGTTAATTTGAGCAGGTTATCTGAAGTTCCTGTGCTCAGGACTTCGAACACCTTATCTCACCGAATCTTCCTAATTGTGCCAAGGGCGGGGGAAGGAATTATTACCACTCAGGTTTGTCAGGGGAGGAACCTGATGACCAGAAAGGGAAGTGAGTCAGCCACATGGCCACCCTACATGTGAGGGTCAGGGCGGGCTAGAGCCCACATCCCCACGTACCCTCACTGCAACACCCTGCCCTTTCACACCCTCCACTACCCAGGTCTGTACTAGGTAGGCTCTGGGGGACTGAGGCATGACCTTATCACTGTCGTCTGTGCCCATGAAACCTCCTGGCTGACCTGATAATACACACGCTGACCTGCGTCAGATAAGACCCATGCTGCATAGCCTCCTGTATTCTGCACTTGACTCTGTACTTCATTGAATTCTTTTCAGACCCTATGAGGTCATTCATATCACTGTCCTCATTTTCCAAATGAGGAAGCTGAGACTCAGGGGTATTCAAGTCCCCAAAAGCCACACATCTGGGAAGTGGCAGCCCTGGGGAATGTGAGTCCAGAGCCCATGCTCCTGGCCACCACAGCTACAGTGCTTTACTGCCTTAAATAGGCTTGCCCCTGAAGTTCAGCTGCACTTAATCTCCTCCCCATGACTTACTCTCTACATGGGACTGAGCAACTTCTTCTGCTTTATGCCTCAGTTTCCTCATCTGTAAAGCGAGGGTATCATTATTGCCCATTATCCCTAGGGTTAGTCATAACTATCAAGTACGTCAGTACCTGTCAGGTGCTTGGACAGGTGCCTGGTGTGTGGTTAGCCCTCAGTAACTACTAGTTATCATTACTGCTGTCGTCATTAATCTGTGGAGAAGGTCTATGATTAATTAATTAATTATGATTCATGTTTTGAGAGAAGTGATGTGATCCCATTCAAGAAAAGGAGAGAACTGGAACCCACAGTCTTACCTACCACACCATAATGGATGTGCTGATGGATAAGAGTTTGCACTTGAGAGGTATAGAATCAATCAATCCTTCATTCCTTTTTAAAACAATTGTGGTAAAATACAACATAACAAAACATAACATTAAATGTCTCATCATAATTGTTTTTAGGTGTACAGAACAGTAGTGTTAAGTACACTCACATGGCTGTTCACCCATTCTCCAGAACTCTTTCCATCCTGCAAAATGAAACCCTTCCCATTAAAGACCTTCCCATCTCCCCCTCCCTTAGCCCCTGGCACCCACCATCCTACCTTCTGTCTCTATGAACCTGACTCCTCTAGGGATCTCATATAAGTGGAATCATACAAATATTTGTGTTTTTGTGACTGGCTTTTCTCACCATAATGTCCTCAAGATCCATCCATGTTGCAACACGTGTTGGAATTCCCTGACTTTTTAAGGCTGCATCATATTCCGTTGTACGTATAGATCACATTCTGTTTATCCATTCATTCATCAGTGGACACTTGGGTTGTTTTTGGCTGTTGTGAATATGGGTGTGAACACATTTCTTAGAGAACCTGCTTTGTAATTCTCTTGAGTCTACATCCAGACATGAAATTGCTGGGTCATATAGTAACATCATTTTTAATTTTGTGAGGAATCTCCATACTATTTTCTGTACCAACTGCAACATTTTACATCCTCACCAAGAGTGCACAAGGATTCCAATTTCTCAACATCCTCACCAACGCTTGTTATTTTGTTTTGCTTTTTTTTTTTAATAGTAGCCATCCTAAGGGGTATGATATAGTATCTCATTGTGGTTTGATTGGCATTCCCCTAATGATTAGTGATGTGGAGCAGCTTTTCATGTGCTTGGCCCATTCAATCATTCTTTCATAAAAATATTTATTAAGCACCTACTAAGTGCTAGGTATTGTTCTAGATGCTGGAGATACAGTGCTGAACAGCCCATAGCCTTATATTCCAGTAGGGCAAACTGCTGTGTGTTTTAATTCTGCTTGTACCCTCCCACCCTCCCACCCCCATCAGCTGTGAGTTGATAAATCCTTTCTGTGTCTCTGCTTCCTCATCTGGACAATGGGTATATTGACCGATATCAACTGAGCACTTAATTATGTTCTATGCAAAGTGCTAAATCTCTTTACCTGGATTCAATCCTTACAACAACCCCATGAAGTAGGTCCTATTATCCCCTCTTTATAGGTGAAAGGATTGAAGCCAACTGGCCTAAATAACACCAACAAGGTCACAGAATAAGGACAGGATGGAGTTGGGTTTCATTGTCACTCAGTGGGACTCCAATTCCCAACGTTTGGCAACTGCCCAGCACCAATCACATTATCTGTTTCATAGGACTCTAGGGAGCTCCGGATGAGTTAATCCACCTAGGAAGCACTTAGCAAATGTGAGCAGTTAGTGGAATTACTCACTGCCTTATATTCCTTCTCCCCAATCCTTTCCTTTATCTCCATGTCTTTCCCAGTCACCTTCTGCCGCCAGTCTCCCCTTCTACTATCCCTATATTCATTCATAATTTCATTCATTCATTCAACACTCATTTCTTGAGGCCTCCTTTGTGCCAGGCAATGCTAGGGACACACGAGGAATCAGACCCCGTGTCTTCCCCCTGCAGGAGTCCCCAGCTTGCCGAGGAAGAAGAAACACATAAATGAACCCTATGCATGCCAAAAAAAAAAAGGGGGGTGCCTAGGGCGCTGTCCCAACCTGGAGGGGGAACCTGACCCAACTTTGATGGGAGGCGTGTGCATGCCTGTGCGTGCTCACAGGGAAAGCTTCCTCAAGCAGGTACCCTGTGAGCTGCCCACTTGCAGGGTAAGTTTTTCATCAGTGAAGAATGTGAACAGAATCCACAGCATGGGCAAAGGCCTGGAGGTTGGAAGGAGCCTGGAGAATCGAGAAAACTAAATGTATTTATACTTAAACTTACATATCAATCTCCAGCTGTGTGCTAGAGGTAGTAGAATAGGAACCATCCCCAAAGGTGGGAAGTTGGGTCCCCAAAGGGTGTGAGGATAAGGATTCTGGGATGGAAGAAGGGGGTGAGACTGCATGACGCCTAGAGGCATACCTCCTCACATGCCTCTACTTTCTCCAGCCACTCCATCTTCTTCCAGAGGATTCCAGGTAAGAGACTCGGAATCCCTCTCTCTAGAGGCAGAACTGAAGAGACTACAACTCCCATGGTCCACTGGGGCTGCGCTCTCACAACTGGACTTAAGACTTCATAGGGCCTCATGGGAAATGTAGTCCTCGCCTTCTGTGCCCGCCTTGGTTTGCCCACACAGTTTTAGACCGTCAAGTTCAGAGTTGCAGAGCACGTTGACATTGCTGAAACCAGCGCTTTCTTTCTTATAGAGGGGAAGGCAGAAGCCCAGGGAGGTGGAGTGTCCTAGCCCAGGTTACAGGGCAAAGGTACTGTGGCCTTTTAGTGAGCATTGCGTGGGCTTTTCTCTTTTTCCTTTTTCTTTTTTTCGAGGCCAGAGAAGTTGAAAGTTTGTCCCAGATGCTGACAGGCTCAGGAGCCAGGATCTCCTATCTCCCAATAGGCCCAGAAGAAGGAGAAGGTTTGGGGAAGGGGAGGTCGTCTCTCACGGGGGGGTCCCCCAACTCTTAAGTACCCCCCCACCATCACCCCCATCCCCCTCCAGGGTTGAAAAGAGGTGTCTGCGTGAAGATCAACCATTTCCCGGAGGACACAGACTACGACCATGACAGCGCGGAGTATCTGCTCCGTACGTGGGGGTCTGGGTCAGAGTGGGGGAGGGGGTTGCTGGGCCTGGGAGGGGGGCCTAGAGAGCGGAGAGGGGGCTGGGGAGAGGCACTTAGATCGACACTCGGAGATGAACTTGCCAGCCAATCCAAATCCAGATGCTGAGATCCTCTGGCTCCTCATTGGCTGAGTGATCCCTCTCCCGCCCCCTCCTCTCAGCTTGGGGCGGGCTGAGGGGGGATCCCGGGAGGAGATTGGCTGCCTTGCTGCCCGGCGCTCTTGGCAACGCTGCTCCGTGACTGGCTGCCGGTTTCTGGGCTGGGATTGGCCGCTGCGCTCTGGGCTGTGAGGCAATCTGCGGCGCCGACTGGCCACTCTGTCGAGCTGGCTGGGGAAGCCGGTGATGCGATTGGTAGCTACGCCAAGAACGCGGCAAATCCTGAATTGCGATTGGCTGCGGCCTCAGCCGGCTCAGACCTCGCAAAATCCTTTTGCTGGGGTTTGGAGGGTGGGTGGAAAAGACTGCAGAGAGACAGACAGACAAGACAGACGGACACATACAAGCGAAGCGCAGAGCAACAGACGGAGCCAAGCAGAAGGATGGGGGTGGCACAGAGGGGCAGGGAAGGAGGGGATCACAAAGAGATAGATGAAGCCAGGCAGAAAGGGGGGGTGGGTAAGATATTAAGAGACCTGATAGATCTGGAGAAAGGAAAGAAATACGCAGAGAGGAGGACAAAGAGAGAGGGGTCACAGAGAAGTTCAGAGAGGAAGAGAGAGGGACAGTGATTTTGAGAAATAAAAAGGAAGAAATAATATTCCAGGAGAGAGAAAAATAGCCCGAGGGAGAAAGAAAAGGAGAAAGAAAAAGGCGGGAGAGGAGATGAGACCGAGAAATAGAGAAATTTTAAAGGCGAGAGAGAATGAAACAAAAAACGAAATAACCAGAACACAGGCAGAGAGGGAGAATAGAAGATTCCAGCGAGAGGAGCGGAGTCGAAAGCTGGCGAGGGGCGCAAAGGGGCGCATCTGACGCCCTGGCTCCCCACCCTCTCTCCCTCTTCCCTCCTCTCCTCTCCCTCGCAGGAGTCGTCCGGGCCTCCAGCATCTTCCCCATCCTCAGCGCCATCCTGCTGCTGCTCGGGGGCGTGTGCGTGGCGGCCTCCCGGGTCTACAAATCCAAGAGGAACATCATTCTGGGCGCAGGGATCCTGTTCGTGGCAGCAGGTGAGAGGCAGAGGGAGGGGGCGGCCGGCTGGGGCGGCCCACCTGCGCGCGCGCACGTGTGTGCGTGCGTGTGTGTGTGTGTGTGTGTGTGTGTGTGTATCACGTATGCTCGCGCGTTTGCAAAGCCACCCTGCCCCAGGCGCTTGCGGGAGCCTAGAGCCTTCCTAGGCTCTTCCCGAGCTCCATCGTCACCCGCTGGGCAAGGTAGGTGCCGCCTTAGCGCCGTCTTCGGGTCGGGGGCGGGGAGGGGACCAACCCAGCACTGACAGGTGTCCAGCGCGTAATCCGGTTGGCGGGAATTTCGGTTCCAAAGCCCGCGCGGTTATGGAAACGGAAGGGGTGGGGCTTGGTCAGGGGGTGGGGTCTTGGAGATGATGGGCGGGGCTGGCATCCGAGGATTGGGCGGGACCTGGAGAAAGTGATTGGCTGAAGATGGAGGGGGCGGGCCCTGCTTTAGGGGGCGGGGCCTCGCGGACCTCGTTGGATACGGGAAGAGGCTGTGGTGCTGGAAAACCATCCAGACCAACTTGGAGTGAGGCTCCTCCACGCTCCTCTCCCTCCTCCCTCCCCCGCTTTTCTACTGAAATGAGTAGTGCTCGGAAGTTCCAGGGAGTAGAATCCGGAGAAGCGGGAGGACTTAGCATAAAGAGCAGGGTGTGCTTTGGGAGTGGGTCATGATCTGCTTTTGAGCCAGAGGACTGGAAAGGCGGGGGACCAGGCTTAAGAGGCGAGTCTGGACTCGCAGAGGGCGGGGTTTGACAAGTTGGAGGCGGATTTAGGGTAGCCGGGTGGTGGGAGGTGTGAACCTGCTCTAGTAAGGACGAATTTTAGACCAGCAGGGGAGGGCCTAGATGAGATAAGCAGTCTGGGTTGATATATTGAAGAGTTTACATCAGCAAGGTACCAGGCCTAGAGAATCAGGGCAGAACTGCCTCATTAACAATTTAAACGAGCATAGGGCCCAAGAGAAAACCCAGGTTTATAACGTTAAGAGCAATGTTAGACCAGCCAGGATAGGGCCTGGGATCACAGGCCGGGATCGCCTCATCACGGGCAGGGTTTAGACCAGACCAGTGGAGGCGGGGCCTGGGCTAACTGAGAGTTCGGCCATCTAGGAATGGGCCCTCGATTAACTCGGGAGGAGTTTACACCATCTGTGAATGTCTGGACTTGGGCCAGCCAGGGCCTGAACCTCCCAGGGCCGTGAGGCCGGGGTGTGGTCCAGACTGGGCTGCCTTGGGGCAGGGCCCGGATTAGCTGGGGACGAGTTTAGAGCATCTGGGACCGGGCAGGGACTATCCGGGGAGGAGCCTGCACCGCAGGGGGTGGAGCTTAGGCCGCCTGGGGCGGGGCCTACGCCCTCGGGGTGGGACTTAGGCCAGCCAGGGCGGGGTCTGGGCCAGCTCGGGAGGAGTTTAGGACATGTAGGGTAGGGATTAACCGGGGCGGGGCCTACACTGCCAGGGGGTGGGGCTTAGGACTCTAGGGGCGGGGCCTGGGCCAGCTTGGGAGGAATTTAGGGCCCTTGGGAGAGGACGAGACCTGTCCGGGGCGGGGCCTACGTCGTCAGGGGTGGGGCTTATGCCAGAGTGGGGCGGGGCCTGGGCCAGCTGGGAGGAGTTTAGGGCGCCTGGGACGCGACGGGGACCGTCAGGGGCAGGACGGGGAGCAGTTGGGAGGAGGCTACACGGTTCCCGGGTGGGTAGACCAGCCAGGGCGCCCGGGGCCTGGGCCAGCTGGGAGGAGTTTAGGGCGCCTGGGACGGGACGGGGACTGGAGGGTCTCGATAGGAAGCACTTGGGGCGGGGCCTACCCCGCCCGAGGGTGGGTCTTAGGCTAGCACGGGGTGGAACCCGGGCCGGCTGGGGAGGGCATGGACTGTCCGGGGCACGACAGGGAGCACTTGGGGTGGGGTCTACACCACCAGCGGGTGGGTCTTCGGCCTGCAGGGGTGGGGCCTGGGCCAGCTGGGGAGCAGGTCAGGGCACCTGGGGCCGGGCTGGGGCTGGCGGGGCGGGGCGGGGGCGGGGCCGGGTGTGGCCTCCAGGCTCCCGTCTGACCCTCCCCACCCAGGCCTGAGCAACATCATCGGCGTGATCGTGTACATCTCGGCCAACGCGGGCGAGCCGGGCCCGAAGCGCGACGAGGAGAAGAAGAACCACTACTCGTACGGCTGGTCCTTCTACTTCGGCGGGCTGTCGTTCATCCTGGCCGAGGTGATCGGCGTGCTGGCCGTCAACATCTACATCGAGCGCAGCCGCGAGGCGCACTGCCAGTCTCGCTCGGACCTGCTCAAGGCCGGCGGGGGCGCGGGCGGCAGTGGCGGGAGCGGCCCCTCGGCCATCCTCCGTCTGCCCAGTTACCGCTTCCGCTACCGCCGCCGCTCCCGCTCTAGCTCCCGCTCCAGCGAGCCGTCGCCGTCGCGGGACGCGTCTCCCGGCGGCGCCGGGGGCCCGGGCTTCGCGTCCACGGACATCTCCATGTACACGCTCAGCCGCGACCCGTCCAAGGGCAGCGTGGCCGCGGGGGCTGGAGGCCGGCGGCGGCGGCGGCGGCGGCGGCGGCGGGGCTTACGGCGGCGCGGCGGCGGGCGCGGCGCGGGCGGCGGCGGGGCGGGCGCAGAGCGGGACCGCGGGGGGGCGCCCGGCTTCCTCACGCTGCACAACGCCTTCCCCAAGGAGGCGGGCGGCGGCGTCACGGTCACGGTTACCGGGCCGCCCGCCGCGCCCGCGCCCGCCCCGCCCGCGCCCACCGCGCCGGCCCCCGGGACCCTGGCCAAGGAGGCCGCAGCCTCCAACACCAACACGCTCAACAGGAAAACCACGCCGGTGTAGGGGCGCGCCGGGGGGCGCCGAGGGGGCGTGTCCGGGGCGCGTGCGCGGGCGCGCGTGCAACGAGGCTGCAGGGGTGGGACGGGGGCGCCCCCTCCCTCCCCGCGAGCGCGCTGGAGAACTGCGTGGCCCTCCCCCGCGCCCCGCCCTCCGATCGGGGACCCCGAGGGAGGGGGCCGTTGGGAGGGGGCGTCGTGTTTTATTTATTTATTTATTTATTTTTTGCGGGTTGGGGGCGGGCGGGGGGAGGGCTGTGGAGTTTTTTTGCAGTTTTGAGATGTTTTCTTTTTAATGTTTTGCTGTGTGCATGTGGGGGCGGGGCGGTGGGGGAGGGAGGGACTCCCAGCCCAGCCCGGCCCAACTCCTGGAGAGGGGCCTGTAACACGAATATATAGTTATACCTACAAACTATATATATGCCCTTTGTAAAGAGACAGAAAGGTAAAGAGAAGGCGTGCAGAAAGGCCAAGTAACAAGGAGTGGATGTGGGCATTCATTCACTTTTTCATTCATTATTCCACAAGGCTTTATTAAGTGCCTGTTGTGTACCAGGAAGGCTCTGGAGAGGGAATATAAACAGGCGAACAGAGTGACTGGTTCATTCATTATCCGAAATTTATTTGTGCACCTACGCACTAGGCGTTGTGCCAGATGCTGAACCTACAGAAAGGAGGAAGAACAGACAGGGTCCTCACCGAGTTTACATCTTGTGCAGGAGATAGACATTAATCAAAGAACTGTATGTACAAACAGCAAGGTACAGTTAGGACACAGGAGAAATCTGAAATGCTACAAAATGTTCTGTCAGGGATGGGTAACCCAGTTTAAAAGGAAGGAATATTTTAGCTGACATTGAAAGCATGACGGGAAGGCAGCCAGGTGAAGCTGGAAGTGTCCCAGCCAGAGAACAGCATATGCCAAGGCCCTGGGGCAGGAAGAGCTTCCAGGGAGGGCTCAGGTGTAGTGAGATGGATGCACATGGGACAAAATGAAGCTGGAGATGTCGACAGAGCCAGCCTGCCTAGGGCCTTGGAGGTTAGGTCAGGAGTTTGGATTTTATTATTCAAATAATGAAGGCTGCAGGGAGCCCTGGAATGGCTTTAAAGGGGAGCAGAGCAGAGCATACTGTGAATGGAGTACAAAAGGGAGGCAGGAACTCAAAGAAGAGAGAGAGGCAGAGACTGGCTGGAATTCAGCATCAAACACAGACACTGGCCCTTCAAACTCACACTCCTGGGAGGAAGCAGATAATCACAAAATACTGAAGCACAGGCATTGCGTTTGGTGCAATTTAGACGTTTGTGTTTCATTCATTCATTAATTCAGGTGTTCACTCCTTGACATTTCTCTGCTTCTGCGAACATACCAGGCAGTATGTTGGAATCAGGATCGCCCGAGATAAAACAGACCCTCTCCTTGCTCTCAAGGAGTCGTCAAAGACTGCAATCCAGGCAGGGTGATTGGTGCTGTGACAGGGACCATGATGGGCACCTTGAACAGAGAACAGAGTGACCAAGTCCCAGGAGTGGGCTGTACTCGGGGAGACTTCCTGGAGAACATAACATCCAGCCTAGATTTAAAAAGGATGAGTAGGAATCTGCCAAGGGATGAAGGGGGTGACTCATGCAAAGGCCAGGGGTGTGTGTGTGACATAGCATGCTGTGTTAGGGACAGGGCTCAAAGTTCTGGGATGCTAGAGGATGGGGGAAGAGGTGTGTGTGGGAAGGTTAGGTCACAGAAACAGAGAGAAGCCAGAGCCAGAAGTGCTGGAGTTCCAGGCTGAGGGGTTTGGGCTTTATTCTGAGGGTAGTAGGGAGGCATGGGACTGTTTTGAGCAGCAGAAGTGCAGGACCAGATGTGGGTGTTAGAAGGAGCCACTTGGGAAAGGGGTGGACAGGAGGCTGATGCTGTGGAATGTGGCTGGTGAGCTGAGCAAGGCTGTGGGGGTGCCGGGGGATGGATTTGAAGGCCACGGACGATGCCAAAGGCACATGGCCCTTAGTGGATGTCCTTTCCTTTGCTCGGTGATTATCTCCCACGGTCTCCTGTGTGCCAGGCGCTGTGTGGGGCAGTGCTGGGGGTTGGAGATGCTTCAGACCTTGCCCTGCCCTCTAAGCCCCCCCGCCCCCCAGTCTGGTGGAAGACAGACACAGACACAAATGGGGAGGAGGTGGTAATTGGTGCTGCTCAGGACAGCCTCTGTCCTGAGGACATGAGGCAGCAAAAACGGGCAGAGCAAAGGAGGGATGGAATCAGCCTGGGTGTTGGGAATTTCCTCAGGGGCCTTGTAGGCAGACTAGAAAGAGAGAGAGCCTGGAGAGCAGAAAACCGGGGAGGAACTACCTGGGGGGCAGTTTCAGGGAGAGAAGATAGAAAATTCGGGGGAAAGGAATACAAGTTAGCAAGAGTCAGAGAAGTGAGTGTAGGGAAGATACATAGAGAGAAGTGGAGTCAAAAGAGACAAGTTTGCTGGGAGGGGGTAGAACTGGTTAAGGAACAGTGGATTCTAGGTCCAAAGGCCAAACAAAGAGCGAGAGAGAGGTGGAGGATGGGCAGAAGTGGGGGGAGGGGGAAATGAGAAGGAGGGGAGGAAGGAACGGGGAGGGAACGTTGAAGACTCTGAGGGTGACCAGGAGAGGAGAAATGTCTCAGACATACAAAACCACACGGAGATGGAGAGGTGGTTCGACAGAAAGATCCAGAGGTATGTCCAGAAGGAGGCGTGGAGACTTGGAAGCTTGCAGAGCAGATAGCATGGGAATGACCCATGTCTTTGGTTTGTTTTCAGGATTCAAGAAGTACTTATTGAGCACCAACCTGTTCTAAACCCAGGCGAGGCCTAAGGAATGTGGGCAGTCAAGGTTCTGCTCTCCTGGGAGTCCCGGAGAGACGGATGATAAACATTCCAGTTCCCAAGAAGTGCTCTAACACTAAGCAGGAGGGCAGTGTTTGAACAGATACGGGATGGGACAAGCATCTGGGCCACCGAGGGCAGCACAGAAGCTGGGGGTGGGGGACAGGGGTGCAGGTTTGCGAGGAGCTCCCCCCCAGGCAGATTAACAGGGGTGAGAAAATCGGGGTGAGGTCAGAGTGCAGGCTGGACACCCATCACGTAGGGTCTTGTAGTCCTGCGGAGGAATTTGCATTTATTCTGCACCTCACGGGAGGCCTTCGGAGGGTTTTGAGCACACGCATGACATCATACTTTTATTTTTAACAACAACAACAACAACAGAACAGAACTGCATGGTCGTGCTGAGAATAGATTTAGGAATGAAAAGTGGAAACAAGGAGCTGGTACTGTTGTCCCTGTGCGGTTGAGGCTGGCGGTGGCCTGGACCAAAGTGGCGTCACTGAGGATGGAGAGAAATGGAGGAACGGGGCCCGGATTTTGGAGGCAGAGCCCACAGCAGTGGGAAGTGAAGCATAGGCAGCAGGACCAGGAAGGAACGAGAAGCCACAGTGACAGAAAGAGGAACTCTTTTTTTTTTTTTTTTAAGTTTATTCGTTTTGAGAGAGCGCGAGCGAGCAGGGGAGGGGCAGAGAGAGAGAAAATCTCAAGCAGGCTCTGCAGTGTCAGCACGGAGCTCAGTGAGGGCCTTGAACTCACAAACCATGAGATCATGACCTGAGCTGAAACCAAGAGTGGACACCGAGGCATCCCAGAAAGAGGAACTCTTTTTTTTTTTTTAACTTTATTCTAGGAGAGAGAGAGGGACAGCGTGAGCAGGGGAGGGTCAGAGATAGAGGGAGTCACAGACTGAAACAGGCTCCAGGCTCTGAGCTGGCAGTCAGCACAGAGCCCGACGCGGGGCTCGAACCCACGAACCACGAGATCATGACCTAAGCGAAAGTCGGACGCCTAACCGACCAAGCCACCCAGGCGCCCCAAGAGGAACTTTAATAGAGCTTGCACAGCTTACATGGTGCTGTGGTGTGTTGCCTGGAAGGCCCCCCTGTCCCCCACCCCCCCACCCCGAGGCAAGGAATCAGAATTTAGGCGGGAGGGACCAAGTGTCCTTCTCTGGACCTGTCGAGTTGGAGATCCCTGCCAGAAACCCAAGTCTGGGTATCCGGTAACCAGTCTGATAGGCAAGCTTGGGGGAGAGGCCATGGCTGGAAATACAAGTTTTGGAAACGTCAGCATATAGGAGACGTTGAAAGCCACGGGGCTGGATGAGGTGACCGAGGGGGAGGAGGTGGGCAGAGAAGTGACCCTGGCTAGGGCCTCAGGGACATCTGCATCAGGGGAGAAGAGGGTGTAGGAAAGGGAGCCACAGGCGCGACGACGCAGTAGGTGGAAGCCAGGAGGAAGTGGCCAGCAGTGCTGAGAACGGAGCCGAGAAGGGGACCGCTAGGTCTGACCTGGTAAGAGGTCCTCTCAGTGCAGTGGCAGGGACCGGAGCTCTGCTTGGTGCCAGTGTGTGTGTGTGGGG
The DNA here is from genome assembly GCA_017311185.1 of Proteles cristata cristata. Taxonomy (NCBI): domain Eukaryota; kingdom Metazoa; phylum Chordata; class Mammalia; order Carnivora; family Hyaenidae; genus Proteles; species Proteles cristata. The sequence continues at coordinate 63,174 of JAESUZ010004183.1, forward strand.
GGTTGGGGAGCAGCCCATCTTCCTGGCATGAAAATGATAAGAGCTTTCATACCAAAGAAAGTCCACACCCTTCCTGGGAAAAGAGAGCAAGCGATGGAAGACAGAAAAATACACTCTGAAATAAGAACTGTCAGAGCAGGCAAGATGCAGGACGGTGGGAGACGGGTCAGGAGGGGAAGATGGGTTCAGGCAGGACAGGCTCGCATCCCTCGCGGGGCTGGGTCTGCTCACAGTGCTCTGGTTCCCCTCTGGGCCCTGTCAAGGCCCAGGAAGACCCAGTGAGGAGAAGGAAAGAGCAGGTGGCACTCAGTTAAGGAGTTTCGGGGCTTCCAGGTGCCGGGCAGTGCAGTCTCAGAGCTGCCGGCCAGGAGACAGGTGGCTGGGTCAATGAGAAGGCAGAGGGAGGTGTGCCCTGATGGGGAGCACCTTCACTAGTTTGGGAGGACGTACATGTGTGTCACCATCTCACTCCATCCATCCATCCTTCCTTCCCTGCATCCATCCCTGCATCCATCCATCCCTGCATCCATCCATCCATCCATCCCTGTGTCCGTCCATCCATTCAGTCACCTAATGCACCTCTGAGGCCTCCGTGCACCCAGCCCCAGGCTGTGCAGTGTTGAGGACACTGAGCTGAGTTCCTCCTGTAGCCCAGCCCTGCCCCAGGCTGGTGGGAGAGCCAGACACAGACACACACAATCACATTCCAAAGCGACTCATGCTCCAATGCAAGTGGCACAGGGCGCTGTGGTGCGTCCAAAGCAGGGTGAACAGATAGGGCCAGCGTGCGCCAGAGCAGCCAACCACAGACAAAGGAGTTGGTGAAAGGTGGGTCCCACCTGGTCTGTGTGCAGAAGGGCTGAGGGAGGGGGCGTAGGGGTGAAGATCAGGCCCTGCTGCCATTCCACATGGCTGTCCCCGTCCCTGCCCCTGGGGGAGCTGAAACTGCATGGAAGGTCCCCCGGGGGTGCCCTGTCTAATAAACTCAATGACGAGGACTGTGGCTCTGGCTCCAGTGCCCCTGACCTGGCCCTTTTCACCTCTGGGGAGTCGAAGACAAACTACCAGAATCAGCTCTTCTATCTGTCAGGATCCTGGGAGCTGGATCCCAGCCTTCTGCTCCTCCCTCAGACCCAGGAGTCCTGACCCCCGGCCCCTCCTCCCTCGGACCCAGGGGTCCGGGCCCCGGCCCCTCCTCCCTCGGACCCAGTCCCAGAGGACCCCCAGCCCCTCCTCCCTCGGACCCAGGAGTCCAGACCCCCGGCCCCTCCTCCCTCAGACAGGAGTCCAGACCCCACCCCTCCTCCCTCGGACCTAGGTCAGGCCCCAGCCTCCTCCCTCAGACCCAGGAGTCCAGGCCCCCAGCCCCTCCTCCCTCAGACCCAGGAGTCCTGACCCCAGCACCTCCTCCCTCAGACCCAGGGGTCCTGACCCCCGGCCCCTCCTCCCTCAGACCCAGGAGTCCAGGCCCCCAGCCCCTCCTCCCTCGGACCCAGGGTCCAGGACCCCAACCCTCCTCCCTCCCCGAGCCCCTCTCCCTGGACCCAGGAGTCCAGGCCCCAGCCCCTCCTCCCTCGGGCCCAGGGGTCCAGACCCCCAGCCCCTCCTCCCTCGGACCCAGGGGTCCCGACCCCCGGCCCTCTCCTCCCTCGGACCCGGGGTCCCGACCCCAGCCCCTCCTCCCTCGGACCCAGGGTCCCGACCCCCGGCCCCTCCTCCCTCGGACCCAGCAATTAAGATTCCCAGCCAGGCCCGCTCCCTCTCCCGCCACCATGGAGATGGGATCCGCGGCTCAGACGCTCGCCCCTTAAGGGAGTAAAAGTCCCGCTCAGGCTCCAGCCGGGTCAGGACCCCGCCCCCAGGCCCTCCTCCCGGGACGGACTCCCGCCTCCCCCCGCGTCCCCTTAAAATACCCGGGGTCCCTATGGCAACAGGCGCTGGGCGACAGGTGCGGGTGTTATTTACGGGTCGAGCCTGAAATAGCCCGGGAGGGCGAGGGGGTGGGCGGCTGGGGCCGAGGCCGGAGCGGGCGGCGCGGCCTGCGGGACCGGCGGCTGCGAGGCGGCGCGGAGCTGGGGCCGGCGCGGCGCCGAGGCAGGAGGGCGAGAGGGGGCCCTGCCCGGGAGCCCGGGGCGGGAGGCCTGCGGGGGGCGGCGGGCCTGGAGCTGAGCCTGGAGCGGTCCCGGCCCTGCCGGCCCTGGGAGCCGGGGGGAGGGGGAGCCGAGTGACCCCGGAGGGACGCAGGGTCCCTTCCTGGTCCCCGTGGTCCTTTGCAGCCCGGGGGGATTTCGTCCCTGTTTCCTGAGCCGCTGGGGGGGGGAGGGCACAGTCCCTCCCTCTGACCCGGATTGGGACCCCAGGTCCCCCTCCTGAGCCCCGGGGGCGTCCCCCGGGCCCCCTCCCCAGACCCCACTGTGTCTCTGAGCCAGGAGCCCCCGTTCGGACCCAGACAGACTTTGCCGGACCGGCCTTCTCCGAATGGCCGCGGAGACGCCCACTGCTTTCTCCTGAGTTCTGGGAGGTGTCCCCCCCTTCTCCGAGGCCCAGCCGGGACCCCACAGCCCCCCTGTGTGAACGTGGAGGAGGGGCCTCCTGCTGCCTCTCTGAGACCCAGGAGGAGTTCTGACCTCCTGCCCTGAACCCCAGTGGGAACCCGGGAAACTCCTCTCCGATACACAAAGGGACCCCGGCAACCCCCCTGGGTGCCCCAAGCTCTGAGCCTTAGTGGGGTGCTCAGAGCCCGTCCCCCAGGACACCCGGTTTCCTGGGTTCCTCCCAGTGAGCACCCAGAGCAGCCTCTCAGTACTCAGTTCTCCTTCGTCCCGGGCCTTCCTGGACCCCCGCTCCTGGCGCTGGGCCTGGGCGGCGCCTTGCTTCTCTTCTGGGTCCCACCCTCCTTCCTGGGTTTCTCCCCGGGGCCCCCTCCGAACGCAGAGGGTTCCTGGGCCGCACGACCCATTTTGTTCTGGTCGGAGCCCCAGGGGCGACCTCCACGCCCCCACTGGCGGCTGCAGGGGGAGGTTCAGACCTTCCTTTCTCAGCATCCAGTGGGAAGGCAGCCCCCCACCTGCGGGCCCCCAGGGCGCCGCCCGCAGGACCCTCCTCAGCTCTGCCGCCTCCGCCCCTGTGCGAGCCCCGTCCGCTGCGCCCCAGGATGATGTGGGCCAACTTTTTCCTGCAAGAGGAAGACCGGCGGCGGCGGGAGGCGGCGGGCCGGCGGCGGGCCCGCGGGCAGCAGCAGGCGCCGCCGACGCCCGAGCGCGAGGCCAAGGTCAAGCTGGGGCTCCTGCTGAGCGCGGTGGGCGCCGCGCTGTCGGTGCTGGCCGTGGGCACCGAGTTCTGGGTGGAGCTCAACACCTACAAGGCCAACGGCAGCGTGGTGTGCGACGCCGCCCACCTGGGGCTGTGGAAGATGTGCACCAGGCGGCTGTGGCAGGCCTCCGTGCCCGCGGGCAGAGACACCTGCGGCCCCGCGCAGCTGCCCGGAGGTGAGAGGCCCCGCCCTGGCCGGGCCGGGGCCGCGCGCCGCGAGGGGGGCGGAGTCCGAGCACAGCCTCCCCCTGTGCTCCCCGGAACGACCTTGGCTCCAGGCACAAACCGGGGGGGAGGGCGTTGGGGGGGAGAGAAAGTCTGTACTTCCAGACTCCGGCCGCGTGCCGGCCGGCCTGCACACCCTCTCCCCAGCAGCCTGTCCCAAGCGACACCCTGCGCTTCAGCCTGCCTGGACCCCCAGACTAGTCTGTACTCTCAAACTCGCCCGTCCCTTAGACCAGCCTGCACCCCCACATCAGCTGCGCCCCCAGACCAGCCTGCACCCCCACATCAGCTGCGCCCCCAGACCAGCCTGCACCCCCACATCAGCTGCGCCCCCAGACCAGCCTGCACCCCCACATCAGCTGCGCCCCCAGACCAGCCTGCACCCCCTCAGCTGCGCCCCAGGACCAGCCTGCACCCCACATCAGCTGCGCCCCCCAGACCAACCTGCACCCCATCAGCTCGCCCCCAGACCAGCCTGCCCCACATCAGCTGCCCCCAGACCAGCGCCTACCCCACATCCATCTTCACGCCCCAGATCTCCAGCCTGCACCCCCCCATCAGCTGCAGCCCCAGACCAGCCTGCACCCCCACATCAGCTCGCCCCCAGACCAGCCTGCACCCCCCACATCAGCTGCGCCCCAGGCCAGCCTGCACCCCATCAGCTGCCTTCCCAGACCAGCCTGCACCCCCACATCTTCCTTCAGACCAACCTGCACCCCCACATCAGCTGCGCCCCAGACCAACCTGCACCCCGCCAGCTGCGCCCCCAGTCCAACCTGCACCCCCACATCAGCTGCGCCCCCCAGACAGCCACCCCCATCAGCTGCGCCCCCAGACAGCCTGCACCCCATCAGCTGCGCCCCCAGACCAGCCTGCACCCCACATCAGCTATAACCCCCAGACCAGCCTGCACCCCCACATCAGCTCGCCCCAGACCCGGCCTGCCCCCACATCAGCTGCGCCCCCAGACCAGCTGCACCCCACATCAGCTGTGCCCCAGACTGCCCTCTGACCCCAGAGCTAGCCAGTGCTCCAGACCAGCTCTGACCTCCCAAAGCGCCTGTATGTCCAGCACAGCATGTGATCTGACCTTTCTGTGTCTCCAAGGCAGCACCCTGTACCCAGAAACCCCGTGTTCCTTGAAGCCTCACTGCCTCAGGCGCTGACTCCACACACAGCTGGTACCCTCCAGCGGCTTACAGTCCCCCAGAAGCACCCACACCAAGACAGCCTGTGCCCTGAGGAGAGTTTGGGTTCGTGGGCTCAACGCTTTTCACGCATTGGAGCCGGGCCTTCCTCTCCCCCTGGGCCCTGGGGTGACTGACCACACCATGCCAGCCCCCAGTGGAATCTATGCTGAGTCCCCACTGCTGATACTGCCAAACAGCTCTCCAACAGACACCCCCAACACCCGCCGGGTGGACCTCATGCTTCTGGGGAATGTGCTTTTCCATTTCCCGTCCTCTCACCTCTGAATGCCAGACCTGCTCCAGCCCTCCTTATTTTCTCTTGCAGACACCCCCACGCCCCTCACTGTCCCTCAGAATCGGCCTTTCGTCCGTGGCAACGCCAGAGAGCTATCCCATACCCCTCACTCTCCCTGACAGGACATGCCATGCCTTTTACGTCCACCAGTGGGACATCCTATACCCCCTGGGAACAGGGATGGGCTCTTGTACCACATCTAGTGACCTGAGGGAACTATCTGACACCCCTCATGGTCCATGTGAGATGTCATAGGCTTGATCACCCATGTGAGATCTCAGGCACTCTACGCTCCAAACAATGTCGTATAACCTCAGTGCCCCTCAGAGAAGATCTTCTGTCCCTCTGGGCTCCAGATGGGCTTTCCCCCTTCACTTATCCACATATGCTATCTTCCACCCATAGGGTCCCAAATAGGACATCCCAAATCCTTGATAGTAGAGTCAGATACCAAGCACCCACTCAGCGTCCAGTTTAAACACTTCACTTCTGCAGATGGGCTAATTTTTTTGCCCCTCAGAGCCTCAAGCAGGAAGTTCCCAGACTTTGCCCAAACGGGGTGCCCTGGTAATAATCTGCTTATGTAATATGCTTAGATGTTTACGTAGCTCTGTTTAAAGTACGTCATGTGCATTAACTCATTAATCCTCATATCCTCCTAGCAACCTTGTGAATAATTATTATCCTTCTCATTTTAGAGAAACCAAACGTAAGGAGTGTAAGTGCTTCAGTCTATGTATCAGGCTAGTCATATGGGATTGGAACCCTGGCTGTCTCTGTTCTTAACAACTACACTATATTGCATCTCACGAGTCCATAATGATGTCCCAGAGGCCCTTGCTGTTCAATAGCGGATGCCCTCCCCAACCTCACCGCGTAAGACAGGATTCCTCACATCCCTTGATGTCTCCCTATTGGTCAGAAGGGATTTCAGCTTCCTCACGGGACCATCTCCATCAGCCCACAGTCCGGACCCTCCAGAGAGGACCGTCTAAAAGCTCACAAGTTCTGTTATCTCAGAAATATCCCACACACATTGCCCTGTCCATCAAAGGACACCCTTAATTCCCTTGGCTACAAGGCAGGGGGAGGTGTGTGTGACCCACCCTACTCTTTTCCAAATGGGATACGCCATCTGGAGTCTGGAAGCAAGATCCCCTAAATCACTGGCAGCCATAGTGGGAGGCCAGACACTCCATGCTCTCTCAGAAAGATGTACCACACCTTCTTACTCTCTAGATGGGACTTCACACTTCCCTCGTGGATGAAGACCCCGTGTCCCCCACTGACTGCTACCTATAGCATCCTCACCCTTTGCTCTGCTGCATGAGGCATCCTTTACTCCTTGCTGCTACAGGATGGCTGATGCTGTGGGGTAAGGACTCCCGCTCCCCTCTTCCTGCCCTCTCCTTCCCTCGGGGGACAGGGGGGGTGTCCCACCACCTCACCTGACTCAGGAGTTTATTTCTTGTCCTTCTACATCTTCCTCCAATCTGGAAGGTTCCTTTCTGCCTCTCCAGCCCACCTGGCTCTTCTTGTACCCCTCTTGATGTCTACCTGTCTTTCCCCCTTCCCGTGCCTCAGTTTCCCCATCTGTAGCATGGGAACATGAGGCTAGGGGAATTTTGTGGGAAGTCCTGGCTTTCAGATGCAGTTTGGAGAGCGCTCCAGCCTTTCAAGTTTAGGTTTACCTGGGACTTCAAGTACACAAAGAAGTCGATCTTTCCTCTTCTTTTCTTTACATCACAGAGTCATCACCAGCATTTCCAAGAGCCTTCTCTGGCTTTATTGTACATCATTATTTTCTCCAATTCCCTTCTATCTCTTTAGTGTGTTGGATATGTATCCTTGAGTATATATTTTAACTCGGAAACTGCATAGTGTTATTTTATATCTCTGTGTGTTTTAATTTATGTAATGATATCATGCTGTGGATTTTTTCCTCCTGTTTGTGATTTATCTATCTATTTGCTCAACACTGTTTCTCAGATTTCCCCGTATTGCTTTCTGGTCTTCTAGTTCATGGCTATCATGGGCTGCAGAGATTTGCATAGAAGGCATCTGTCCCATTTACCTGATCCCCCTGAGATGGATGCTTAGGTTGATTCTGACTCTCTGCTCTTACCAACAGTACTGCCGTGAGCAGCCACACATATGTCCCTGCCTATAGCGTTTCTCTGGATATAAGACCCAGAAATGAAATTGTTGGGTTATAGGATACAAATGTACAAAGGATGTCAGAGTGCTTTCCAGAAAGACACTAGTGCCAGTTTCTGGTCCCCAGCTGTTTCCTCTTACTCTTCCAGTGCTTGATATTATCCTTTTAATATTTTCCAATCTAATTGATCTAAAGTGCTGTCTCCCTGCTGATTTAAGTTGCATTTCTGTGATCCCTGGTGAGGTGGAGCGTCTCTTAATATACTTGTGAGTCATTCAGACTTCTTCTGTGAATTGACTATTCCTATCCTTTGCCCATTTTTCAATCGGGTTTCCTCTCTTGCTGGTCTGCAGGTGTTCTTTGTGTGTTCTGGTTAGGAATCCTCTCTGAGATGAAAATCTCCCCTGAGTCTGTTAGCCTTCCTGTCCTTTGTTGAATGAAGTGATCATCCATTTCCAATCCCACTTGACCCCTCAACAAACCCATATGATGGAGCCAGGAAAGAGACTATTATCTCATTTTATACAGAAAGATTCAGAAGCTGCAGAGAGGTCAATAGCCTTCACAAGGCCACAGATCTGGACCTCTAAGCTCCAGACGGGATTCTCAGCTCCTGTATAGCTGGATGACGCCAGGTGGTTTTTGTTTCTCTGAACATCATTTTCTCTTGTGTATATCAGGGATGTTGATGTCCTATTTTTAGGCTGCCGTGAGCTATGTTAAATGCCCAGCCCTGAGCTTACGCTAGCAATGTCCATATCGTCACCGCTCTTTTTCTCTCCTGCTCCCACAGAAGCAAACTGCACCTATTTTAAATTCTTTACCACTGGGGAAAATGCACACATCTTCCAGAGAACTACAAAGAAAGGTGAGAACCACCCTGCAGCGGGGCGGGGTGGCGGGGTGGTGGGGTGGTGGAAGGGATGTGCTGACCATGTCAGAGGAGTTCCTGATAGCATCGTCTTCCTCTCTGCTTTGCCCTGGAGTTGGGGGAGGTCCCGTCTTTGGGGGCAAGTGGTTCTCCAGAGCCCTGTGCTTGATGCTTCTACCCCAGCTCCACCTTTGACATGTGCTGTGTGACCTTGGGAAAGTCACAACCCCTTTCTGGGACTTTCTTAAAGATGTCTATGTGCCACACGCCAAGCACAGGGCTGAGTGTCTTACTGATAAGAACTCCCATCCTTGCCATGACCCTGCAGGGCGGCGGCTGTATTTCATCTTCCAGATGAAAAACATGGAAGTCCAGAAA